>FLSR01001245.1:1431-35165 GCA_900092035.1 Leuciscus waleckii
CGAGGATTACCCCCTAAATGAGATGAAGCCCAAACACATTCAAGGTTATGGTTTTTTTTGCTTTTTTTTTTTTTTTTTGCTCAAAGGAGTGCGCCTGCTTACTTTATGCACCTAGGGATAAAAGCTTGTGGGGGAAAAGCCTCAGCAGAACAACTCTCTAAGCGAAAGGAGGCCAATCAGTTTATGTCCACAACAGAAGCAGAAGAGGCTTCACAGGGCCTATGTCACTCAAAAAACTGTCATCAAACAAGGGTGCAGCAGTTCAGATCGTAACGACTCTCATTTCAGAGTATTGAAACACTGCTGTTCCAAACTCTAGAGAGCGGAGGCCTCAACAGAATGACTCTTTATAGCGAAAGCAAGCCTAACAACACTCAATGCCAGAGGCTGTAAACTAAGAGCCTACCACACCAAGCGGCAACGCTGGCCCTCTGGCCTTGCCTTTGGTCTTCAAACCGAGATGGGCCAAGACCCTGACTGTCTGGGCGCAGACTCTGACTGGCGCGGTATAAAAGTTTTAAAAGCAGCCGTGTGCGCCTTCGCCTCCTTGAAATTGCAGACTACCGCCTCAATGGATGTGCCGAACAATTTGAAAGGGGAAACCGGTGCATTGAGAAGAAAGCCCTTCTCTTTCTTCCCGATGCTAACCAGGTTCACCCACAGGTGCCCTTCTGTGGCCACCATTGCCGCCATCGATCTACCAATTGTGGAAGAGGTTTGTTTGGTGGCCCGGAGAGACAGGTTTGTGGTATGGCGCAGCTCGGCGACCACCTCAGGTGAAAGACCCTGTCCAAGTCTTTCAGCAGGTAAGCCTGATAAGCTTGGAGCACTGCCATAGTGTGCAGTGAAGCACCAGCCTGACCTACTGACACGTTTTCCCTGCCATTCAAACGACATGTTGCCTTAAGCTTTCAGAGTTGATGCTTCCCCTAGCGAGAGATAGCTCCTTAACGTCTCTTTAATAGGGGGCATGTATACACGTATACATGTATGACACGTATACAGGCTCACGCATCCCCTCGACATTTGCATAGTTTACATGCTGATGACCTTGGATGCGGGCTTAATATGGATGCTTCTGTGCCTTCTCGATCCCAGAATAAAGATCAGGAAGGAATGGAAGGCTCAAAGGATCTGTGCGGTTAAACTGCTCATCTAATCTTCCACAAGTGGTTTCCTCCTTTTCGCGTTTCCACGGCAGCTCAAGTCTGGCCACGGCACGTTTCATGACCTCCAGCAACTCAGCATAAGCAAGGCAGGGAGGCTCAGAGGGCTCAGTCATTTCAGCATCTTTTCCCTCATCAGCCACCTCCTGCTCTTTCTGGTTTGACATCAGCAGAGCACTGGCTGCTGGATCGGAAGATGTAAGCGATAATCCACACGGATCCACACACTTCCTGAAACACTTGTCACATGCCATTACGTTGCTGCGTACTTCAAACAAACAGTCCCTGAAGACGAAGAAGAGGATGACATGTTCTCTAGGCCCTTCTTTAACCTCACAGTTGCACTAGCAGTGATGTCATAGGCTGTCGCCAATTCAATTGTCGCAATTAAACATGCGCTTCAGACACCAGCCACGCTGAGGCGTTCCCCTATTAGCATCTTAGGACGCAGTCCAAGTTCTCATTCGAAAGAGAACCAGACTTCATTCGCCCCACTGGAAAGCGTATTTACACTGTCTGAATCATTCACAATGTAGAAAATAGTAAATGATTGTGTGAACAAGTAACTGATTTTAGCCGCAGCTTCAGCATCTATTTATAATGTAGGGGGGGCTGTACGCTTAAGATTCTAGAGAGCTGATGAGAAGATGAAGTACAAAATCATGTCCTCAAAATCATTGATCCAAATTGGCGGAAGTGAAAAACTGTATGTTTTGAATAGTTATATATTCTAAATGTGAATTTTGCCATTGTTTTGGAACACACTACATACCTTATAGATAACAGAAAGGCTAACAAATTCATACTAAAAGCCAAAAATGTTAATTTATGGGGACTTTAAAAACACTCACTGCTCTTGACTGAATAACTTTTGTGACTTTAATTAAAAATGAATTTATCTATGTTTATTTTATATAGTGAAGACTATGCAGTGTTATTTTACATTTGATTAGCCTACTTTATTCAATTTCTGTACCTGAAAACTACTTTTAGACCTTCCTGAAAAACCAACCTGGAAAGCACTGTTTATTTCATTTGTATATTTGTTCTATTGTATTTATTTGTGTTATTGCTTATAATTTGATTATTTGTTCTTATTTTATTACTGGCTACTTTATTTTTGGCTTTTTTATTAGTTAGGCTGGTAGTTTGGACAAGCAGTGTGGAGTGGATGAAGAAGCTGAAACAAGACTATTAACTATTAACGTCTTTGCTCTGTGCAGATCTATGCATGATCCAATGATGTGACTTAAGTGTCACAAACTTGGACTGTACCCTATTTAACAGGGGAGACTTAAAGGAATAGGTCACTTAAAAATCAAAATTCTGTCATCATTTACTCACCCTCAGTTTTTCAAACCTGTATGAATTTCTTTTGTTGAACAAAAAATAAGATATTAAGTCAATGGGGTACATCAACTGTCTGGTTACCAATATTCTTCAAAATATCTTCCTTTGTGTTCATCATAAGAAAGAAATTCATACAGATTTGAAACAACTTGAGGGTGAGTAAATGATAACCGAATTTCCATTTTTTAAGTGAACTATTCCTTTAATGCAGTCAACAGGTCAGTGAAAGTGTAGTTTGATTATGTGACATTTCAATTAAATGGAATTAAAACAGACGAATAATACTGCAAGAAGAACACAAAACAACCATGGAAGAGGTTTTCTTAAGCAAGTTGCAGCAAGTTTTAATTGTGCAGAATTAAAAGAACAGAGGGCTGTTTAAGTGCCATATATCTCACTTCTCCACACATAGAGTACAGTGGCTGGAAACAGAAAATACAGGGTTCTTCACCTCAAAAAGATGATTTGTCACAAGCATTTCCACATTTCTCTCTAGGACACAGAAAAAGCAGCAACATACTGTAAAACCCCAGTACTACCCCATGCGTCCCAATCCACACTATTGCGTCACCTCAATGTAAACCAAGATAAAATAACAAAATTATGGATTCTCAGTCAAATTCAAACAGGACTAACAAGGATAGATTACAGCGTGACTGACATCTATCTTGTTCAATCTGATCAGCCCAGTAAGAAAGAACACAAGCAATAAAAGACAGAGAATGATGCAACCTGATTTTTTTAAAGAGGTTAGCAGATGAGCAAGGCTGGGTTAGGGATGCATTCAATGGAAATTCTTAACTTTGTTGGATTCCCTGCAGTGAATGCGGAGGTCTGTCTGTGTCTCCGGCACTTGGAAATGCTCTCGTCTCTTGTAGCATCACCGTTATTGCTAAAGGTTCCAGCATTTTTCATGAAAACGTTTCTCCTGCAAGCCCTTCTCTAACCCTCAGCTGGCTGGAAAGGTTTAGACACATGCGAAATGTGGCTGTAGTACTACACACTCAATGAATGTTGAGTTCTTTCTCTGTGAGCCAAATTCTATTACGGCTCATTTCTGAGCCCTTAACTGGATTAGCTTGCGATGAAGGGCGGGAAGGAGAAAGCAGGCAGCTGAAGAATTGGAACAAGACCGATGTCAATCACTTGAGTGCGGGATAGAATCAAGGCAGTTGAATTGAATGGAAAGCAGGGCATTTAAGATACACAGCTGCATGCTTTCAATATACAGTACCCTTCTCATTTTCTATGCTGAATAATAATATGTTCTAGTTGTTATACAGTATCTATGACATCAGTACGGACCACAGCTGCTCAGTCATATATTCCATCAAACTCTAAAACAGGCTTTGAAATCCCAGTGTAGTTGACATACCACACAAGAGAGATTGAGGATTGAAAATCCTTCAGGGGATGCAAAATGAGGCCATGCTTAAAATGGGCCATAAAGAACGATAAATGAAAGCGGCCTTGTGGGTAAAAAGAGTTAATGAGAGGCAGAAACAAAAGGAAAAAACAAGGCGATGTGGTTGAAATTGTTTGTTTGTTTTTTAACCCTTTTGCATTTTACCTTAAAAGGTGCAGCAGTCTGACTGTAACCGCGCCTTGAAAATTTCACTATGTAAATTGGCCCACTGGGTTATGAAGGTAACTTTCATACAAAGCTGAGTCTTAGCAAAGAGATTTTCTCCTTTAGATAGAGAAAATAGGTTACATTCCAATAATAATTAATAGAGCATTAATTAGTTTGACACAAGAGACTAAAGTGTAGATAGAGGCCTGGCTTTTCAGAGCAGGTCAGTGTGCCACATGCAAAATTTAATGTGAGGAAAAGTGTGAATGCCCAGATTTATTTGTGCATGGAGGATTTGGAGTTACTATTAATGTAAAACGATCTTGTGCGTTTTTGTTTCCTCCTCACATTTTACACGTGTTTCTCTTGTCTGATCTCTCCAGCATCTTTAAATCTGTGTTTGTGTGTTGGGAAGCGCAGTCAATACTGTGTATGCGCCTCAGCTCACGTTACCACAGTTGTAACACATAACGATTCTGATCCTGTCTGATGACTGGCTAAAACTGATCAATCATTTCATTTGAGGGGCCATCAGCACACACTCTACGTTCTATTCTGATCAGATGTCACAAGGTTTCTTGTCAAACGACTATATTGCGTTTTGACATCTCTTCTATTGGCTGCAGCGTTTATCCACTTTTCAAAGCAGTGGATCCTGTTTCCTCCCAGGTCCTCTTGGCTCTTGTTGTTTCTTGCTTCGCAGTGCTGACTGCATGTGCATCAATAATTCAGGTTGGTAAAGAAATTGCATACCTTTTAGGTTAAGGTTTTTTTGACAAGACCTGGGCACTAGGTGCTTGTCTGGACTACTCAACTATGCTAGTGATTGTAAGTTGTCACTGTGGTGACCATTAGTCACGGTTTCCATTGACTGAAATGGAACTAAACCTGAGATTCTGTCCCATGCTACACTCAAAACCACAGTGAGAAACGGAAAGAAGAGACAAGAGAAGATGTGCGGTGGACTTTTAAAATGTGCTTTTCTGATGCGACTGTCATGTGCTGTGCTTACTCTATGTGTGAAAGAAGGAGATCGTTTTTCTCAGAATGGCTTCTCATATAGGACAGAGATAAAGCGGGACGTTAAAGAGGAGATTTTTGGGGCAGGGGTTCATGGGGTAGATATGTGGCTTTAGGAGCAGCAGAGAGGAGACTAGATATGTTTCATGCTCGATTAAGTTATGCTTCTCTCTCTTTCTCTTGCTTTCTATCCCTCCTCACATTTTCTTCCTAAAGCATGTGTAAGATGTCCTAATTGTTCAAGTATCTCTACTTCTTCTTCTTTTGAAAGCGTCTGAACTGGTTCTGGATGGCGAGGGCTGCTTTCTCCGTCTCCGGGGCTTCCAGGTCGATATCGACCTCTTCCTCCTGCTCAGGTTTTCCTGCAGAGTCAGATGCCTTCTCTAGAACACAATGACCAAACCACAGAGTGAATCAACTCATCAGGACACCAGTTCACGGTTGTGAAAAAAAAAAGCACACTTTAGCATGCTTTTAAAAAGAATACTTATTACAGGCACACTTTAGCTGCTTTTAAAAGAATACTTATTACAGAAATAATGGCAACACTTTACAATAATTTCCATTTGCTAACATTAGTTAATCGCATTTGTTCACATGAGTTACCAATGAAAAATGATTCAAATGCATTTTATCATCTTTAAAATCCTTTAAAATATTATTGTTTGCCGTAACCCGACACTGTCAATTTAGGACCCACCCAGTTATTATAATTTTTTTCCTTTTAGTCTGACCGACTTGCCGGTTGTAAACTTGCGTTAAGACCGACCGATTTTTTTTTTTTACTCTTCAAACAACAGCTTTTAGGTGCGTTATTGGCAGCGCCACCCTTACATGTTACATGAACGCATCACCAGCAACAGTTAATATTGTTCTTTGGTGTTCAATTTACAGGTTTTTCAAATGTTATTTAATAAAAAATAAAAAACATTCTCAAAATCTCTCTCTTTTTTCTCTCGACACCGCTTTAACTTGGCACGAAGTTCTGGAAAAACATTTTGATTAGTTTTACAATCTCTCATGAACTTTTTAAGGCATCAAAGTAGTTGTACAGAAAGGTAGAGTACAGAAAGCTCTCAGATTTCTTAAAAAAGATCTTCATTTGTGTTCCGAAGATGAACGAAAGTCTTACGGGTTTTGGAACATTAATTAACATTAACAAAGATGAATAAATACTGCAACAAAAGTATTACTGATTGTTGGTTAATGCATTCATTTAAACTATTAATTGGAACTTTATTGTAAAGTGTTAAGGAAATAATAGTCTTTAAAAGAATAAAGGGATATTTCACCTAAAAAAGAAAATGCTGTAATTAATTACCCTCATTTCATTCAAACTTTTGTTTATAGGACTTTTGTTCAACTTTGGAACACAAATGAAGATTGTTTTGATGAAATCTGAGAGTTTTCTGTAATAAAGCTACACAACTACCATGCTTAAAAAAAGTTCATAAAGAGATCGTAAAACTAATCCATATGAATTGAGCATTTTAGTCAAATTTTTTAAAGAGATTGATCGATTTTTATGGTGAACAGATTTTGGGCTTTTATTCACATTTAAACATTGATCAGCAAACATAAAACAGAAGCTCAAACGAACCTGATGGATGCTACCGTTTACTAGGGGTGTAACAATACATCGATATGGATCGATGCATTGATGCCACACATAAAATATCGATATATGGTACCTTTATTTTGACACTCCACGTCCTCACGTAACTTTTCTCAGCTGAACTAGACGCCTGACAAGATTGACTGAACCCTAAACACGTTTTGTAACAAAAGCCGGTATTGTCCACTGTAAAGGCATCGCGAGTTCGTGTTTTACAGCAGTAACCGACAAGCAGCCAGCACCCTTGTTATTTGTGAACACAACCCGAAAACTCAGTTTTAGGCCCCGATCACACCTAACGCGTTTTTCAAGTTCGAAAACGCGAGGCACACAGCACTGCCCCATCACACAGAACCAGCAATGTTCAAGCAACTGTAGCTTTCATCACTACAACGGAAGGCCCGCCTCTCCATTCATTTGATTGGACAGTGGAAAAAAACGCGATGACGTCGGGCACTTTTTCCGCTCAGAGTTGCTTTTTTTTCAGCTGCAAAAACGCGAGGCGAAGCAGGCGCATAAACAGTGCGCAGAATGCTCACTGCCATAGGAAACCAATTTAAAAAAGGCGCCTCTCACTGCAAAAAAAACGCGTCAGGTGTGATCGGGGCCTAAAAGTAATCGAGGATGGATAATTTTAATGAATTTGATGAACCTGTGATATCTTCAAAAAGGAAAATAAAAGCTGAAACTTTTTCACGGAAACTTGTTAAAGCAGCACGGGAAAAGGGAAAAGCTCCCTGTATTGCGTCTAATCACAACAACAAAGTTTGTCAGGCGTCTATGTCAGTTGAGGATATTAAGTTACAAAGATTATCTGAGTGTTTTATTATTTAGCACAGCAATTACTTGGTTTTTTTAAACTCTGAAACATGAAATGTGGAGTAATCTGCTTTTGCCCCAAAAAAAACTAAACAAAAAACCCCAGACTGTTGGAGTTATCTGCTTTTGCTAAAAAGGCAAACTTTTAATATATAAAAAACATACTTTCAATTAACTTTAATTTTGTAAGTAACCTGTATTTTTTAGAGTTACTATTACTTAATCAAAACAACCCAGCTGCAGTTTGATTGATATTACTTGGAATGCACAATAAAATAAAATAACATGATTTATGAAAATGAACAAGAACGGAGTTATCTGTTTTTGCAAATTAACTCTTCTGTTGTAAATGTCCCAATTGGGAGAGGGTGTGCAATTTTCAAAGAGCTAGTTCTAGCTAGCTAGCTAGAACTTTTCATTCTCATGTTTGTTAAAATCTTCTAACTGACTGTTATAATATTGCTGGATCTCATGCTCCAGTAACACAGGGTTTGTGATGTGACAATATTAATGGATCAACACAATTGTTAGATTCAAAATACCTCAGTGCATCAGTCTATTTCATGATGATTATAAAGCCATCAACAGGTAACCATCATCACCTGATCTCGGTTCACTTTAGCTTTCTTTGCTGCTGTAAATGTGTTTGACACACAAACTGTCACAGCGGCCAAAAGAGACAAGTGTACTTAAGTGTGTTAAGAAAGTCATGAAAGTGTAAATGTGTTTTCTAATATATTTTTTATACTACAAGTGCACATTCAATACAATTAAGTGCACTTTTCAAAAAGGACACAAATTACACTAGATTTGTACATTTTCTAATGTGCCCATGCAAAACTTTCTGCTGTAATGCTGGGGTGTTTGTGGATGGATGCTAGGTGGCTTGCTTTCTGAACCCCACAAATAATGCACTGCTTGATAGTTGCAAAGTAAATAGTGTCTAAATTACAGTTGGAATGCACAATGAGATTATGTGAGATACACTGTCCCAGTGTTTCATTGTGAGAGAGGTTGTATGAAGAGATGCGTGGAGCAGCAGACAGACCTTTGTTGTCTGTGGAGGATGTTTGGCTGCTGTTGGCCTCCCCTGTGTGTCCACGCTGGAGGGAAAAGAGAGAGAGAGAGAAGGTCAGACACACGCCGGCGATATACTGTCTGCTTTGGGCTACACACGGTTGATTGAGATCACAACAGCGTACACTCGTAAGTGTTGCCCATTGCTCAATAATGATGTAGGTCCTGCAAAATATTTTTACATACAATCAATAATTTGAGTGGATGTGTGCGTATACAGTCCCACAAAGTTGTGCTTCACTGGCAGTGTTATGCTGATAAGGAAGCTTGTACTTATAAGTTATTATAAGTACATCAGTATGATTGCAGTATTATTGCAATTTATGCAGTAAAAAGTGTAGTTTTGTGTCGCACAATGATGCTTTACTGCATGCACAATCACAAACTGTACTGCAGTGCGTACATGGATTTAAAAATTGTGTCTGCTGTAGTGTAAAGGCAGTACAGCCAGTTGCCTTCCCCAGGATATGCAGTTGACTACAGTGCAACTATAGTTTAGTGTAGTATATAGGGCATTATTTACAACCAAATTTTTGTGTAATACAAGTATCAATTACAGAACTGAACTGCAGTATTATAACAGCTTTGTATAACAGCTCTACTGCAAAATATGTGCTACAGTTAATGGCATGATAACTGCTACTTTTCATATTGCATATGCATATAACTGCAGTCAGGGCCGTGCACAGACATTTTAAGGGGCCTAAACCAAAAAAGGGGCACTATTTTGTTTTGTTGGGGGGGTTGGCACACTACAAAGTGTGCCAACAACAGAAAATGTAGTTATTTGTATTAGATCTGATCGAGAGTACAATAATTTGATTAGACAAGCAGCTAATTCTAAGAACGTGGATATGTTGTACACAGGGCTGGACTGAAAAAAAAAAGAAAAAAAAATCGGCCCTGGCATTTTGGCCTAGACTGGGCCACTATATGATCATAAACACCACCCATCTTTGCACGCCCTTAAATATATACATACCAACTCATTTTCCTTAAAACCACTAATGCCATTTAATGAGTGAGTATAGGAACGAGTGAGAGTTAACAGATGAAATAAGTATAAATTTGACATTTATTAATACAGTGATGAAGACTAAAACAAGCTATAAGCTGCATTGGCATAGCAATACCAGTGTTTCTCACAGGATTTTTGGTAAAACTGTGGTGGGTGGACCTCGGCCCTTCTAGGGGGGTTTGGGGGCATGCCCCCCCCGTAAGAAAATGTTGTGCGTTTTAATGTTAAATTCATCAGTCTGGTGCACTTTGAGAGTTCAAAATGAAAAGCTCCAACCCATATTCATGTGCAAATTAACAAAGAAATATTCAAACCTCTTTTAGTTACAGTGTCTATTTACATTACACCTACTACATAATAATAGTTATAATATTAATCCTATGACAGTAATAGCCATATTTTGTAAAACAAATGCACTAAAACAATAAACGAAACTTTCATAATTAGTTTTGTACCAATTTCTATACTTGAAAGAGATAAGCACATGATCTTTTATTTTGACGCAAACTGCATCAAGCTTTTAATTTGGCGGAAAACATGGTTTACAAACGCCTCTCATTAAATTTCTAGTGAATTGCGTGATCGTCAACTATGCAGATGTGGAAATAATCTGTAACTGGGTTATGAGTTCCTACACTCATGACATAGCCTAAGTGTTTTGAAAGTAGTTCTGCTTACCGCAGGCTCTACACTTTCTCATCTCTCTCCTGATCCTCCTCACTATCATCATCATCACTGGAGCTGATGAAGGGCAGAAAACATATATTTTGACACATTTTACAGTGTCTGCTTTAAGGGCCTGGTTCTATTTTTTCACGCTATTTCTCTGCACAATCCTTGCGTTTCTTCTCCATCTCGCAGACTATTTTGACAGATACAACTGACACTGCTGCACGCTCGCTCACTCGTTTAAAGTTGTGATTGGGCCAGCCCAGTGTCAATCAAGAAAAGAACCAATGGGCCGCTGATCTACGTGTTTCATGGGCTGGTCTGTCAGAAAAAAAAACAACTAACACTGACTTTTTTTGACCAATGCATTACACCGGCACAAACCCAGCACCGCCAATTAAGCAAAACAAAACAAAACGAATGGGCCGCCGATGTACAAATTTTATGGGCCGTTAAATAGAAAAAGAAAAAATTATAATAATAAAAATGATGTATGAGTATGAGATGTATCGGCCCAAAAAGCACGTTGGCCCCCCGGGAAAGTGCGCGGTATGCCTGATGGCCAGTCCAGCCCTGGTTGTACAAGTTGTTAGCACTAGTAGAAAGAGCCAGAAGCCAGAAGACCAAGAGCAAAACATTACCGACATAAATAAAAACAAATGACTAATTTCGCAGATTCAACCACTGTCTTGCATAGCCTACCTGTTAATGCGACAGCTTTCGTGAACTGTCGTATACTCTGAGTGATGCTGCGGAGCGAGCGGGAAAACCTGGAGCGGATTAGCGGAATCAGCGGAATGCTTGAGCGGAGCGGTGGGGTGGGGAAGAGGGGCACCTCAGTCGACGAGGGCAGAGGGGCAGTGGCTCTAGCCACCGGGCCACCCCCCTGTGCACGGCCCTGACTGCAGTTGTAAAGTTAAAATTGCAACTACAGTATGCAATGTTTCTATTCAACAAATCAAATGCATGTGACTCAAACATCTTGAGTTGCTGATGTTGAAGTGTACATTTCTTACTGGTTTGTTTTTCAACTTGTAATGTCTTGACAGTGAAATGCTGTTTATTCAGATACATCAGATTGTGTTGGAGTTGTTTGCCAACTCTTGAAGAAGTATATACATAAAATGTGCAGTGCATCCAGCCAATGCCATGACTCGATCCTAATGTCAATCCAAACTCGTAGCATATGCAGAGATGGAGTTTGTTAACCGAGCTGCTCCATCCATGTAAATGATTACAGTTCAACAATTTGCTATGAAACAAAACTTTATGATGCTTTATTAAAAAAGTTAGGGAGGAACACATTCAGATAATCTACCCAATCAGCATGAGTAGGCCTAATAGGCGCGGCCCACGATAACCCCCCGTGCTGCATAGCGGCGATAGACAATGATATTGTTATCAACAATGGCCAGAGAAATCGTCAAAAGCCTAATCGATCGGCAATATCAAGAGGATTAATATATTAAATTATTATTATTAGGCTACTTTTATTATTAAATTAATATAACAATTAATTCGCCCCACAATAATTTCATAGCGCATCACCGCATGACTGACGTGCTTTGAGGATAATGAAATACTAGATAGATTAGCTTACAAATGATAGAAAGTGTTTTAAAAACATTTTGGTCTATTATACAATGAATTATAATTAAAATTATTAACAGTCTATATTATTCCCGAACACTGAAAGAATCAGTCATCAATGAAAATGAAGAGCAACTTTAGGCCTACAGTACTTCAAACACTGACTTTCAAAAACAACCACCCTGTGGTGAAAATCAGGTTTTTAATGTTGTTTATATGTCTATGTGGTGACAAACAGCCTGGCTAATTAGTTAAAGTCTTGTTCTGTTTTAGAAAGGAACAAACAACAAAGCCATATCACGGTTTCAATTTTAGTTTGTTGGCAAAATATAACGCTAGAGACCTTTATGTTAGGCTATAAATTTGACATCTCATATGTGTTGGGAAAATGGAGAAGAGCGAGTTCGGCAAAAGGCGGATTCGAACTCGGGTCGAAGGCGTCAAAGGCTGCTTTCAAGCACCTCACGATCTCATTGTCATCATCAGACAGCCAAAAAACTGATCATGATGCTTTTTTTGTGTGCAAATAAATTATTGTTAACATAATGTGTTTGTGTGTTTGTAAAAAGGATGTAATCGTCCTCTGCTTTTTTTCTGGGGTGCATTTTACTCCAGACGGCCAAACAGCAAAGAGACTAAACGAATGAAAATTAGCAAGAGCAACAAGAGATTTGAAGCTCATGCAGACACACCCACCAAGAGATGATTCGCGCTGTGATTGGCTGAATGTTAGTTCACTCAAGTCGAAGTAACAAATCAGAGAACACGGGCGGAAATATTGACGCTGGGTCAAAATAATTGCGGGGGACAGAATCCCGTGTTTCTAAAAGTGCGAGGGACGTGTCCCCCCCGTCCCCCCCGGTTGCTACGCCCCTGCTTTAAGACAAACCATTTGTGCAAATTCATAAGTCAATACCATTGCTGAGTATTTTCTCCTTAAAACTGCAGTGAAAAAAAAAGACGCGGTTTAAATCGCAGTTGTTCTTAAGTCCCAAATATGTTTTTATCATATCATACATATTAATTATAGTTATGTGTCTAACGTTATAGAGAACGATACATAAAACACATTACCATTCTGATACATCGACTTGTAGACAAGCCTGTAGACTTGTAGACAAGCCTTCTGAATCGGTTTCTGGTTCAAACATATATTGGTGACGTAAACCAGTATTTCTAATTGCCATTGTGCAGCATTTACTACAGTAAAGTTGACCAAGTGGATCAGGTATTCTGAGATGTTGTGATTGAGTGGAGGTGGGGCTAATTTGCAAATTTGCTTTCTGTAGTGAATTTACTGGTGTTTGAGACTTCATCACTGGCATAACTCTCATGCAAAGTTTGCACATTGCTTTTGTGATATCCACTGGCTCGCCTTGTGATTTTTCTTTATCACCAATTACTCCGAAAATGTTGGACAATAATTCATGTTTTGTGCGCGTCATTTCCTGTAATAAATTAAGTAAATTATGAAATAAATGAGTAAATAAACAAGTAAATGAATGATCAAATTAATTATTTACATGTATAATACTAATTCATTACATTTATATAGCGCTTTTCTCTGCAATCAAAGCACTTTACATAGAAGGGGGAATCTCCTCAACCACCACCAATGTGTAGCATCCACCTGGATGATGCGACAGCAGCCATATTGCACCAGAACGCCCACCACACACCAGCTTATTGGTGGAGAGGAGACTGAGTGATAAAGCTAAATAGTATATATACTGTATATATATATATATATATATATATATATATATATATGGGGATGATTAGGAGGCCATGATGGACAGAGGCCACTGGGCAAATTTGGGATTTTTTTGTGACCACAGAGAGTCAGGACCTCGGTTTAACGTCTCATTTATGTGTGAACGTATGCGTTCTCAAATGTACATTATTGAAAACCCAAAAACCAGCACATGCAGAGACTGAGTTTGTGTGGAGCAGCGTTTACTGCAAACAGAGCCGCTCTGAGATGCTGAAAAAACTGTGCACGCATGTAATATTCAAAGCGTTGCGCTTAACTCTGAAACCCGCAGCACATATATTTATTTTATTTAATCACAGCCTTCGAGATTTCACAATAGCAGTATATGTTCATTTTAAATGGTTTAATTATATTGTGCAGCCTTAGAAAACATGCTAATAATGCCGTTCATGGATTCTCGTCTGTGGAATGCGCCTCTTCCGGTATCTTGCCGGTTAATTGACACAAGTAAATTGCAATAGAGGATTTTTTTTTAATCGAGAACTCAAATTTAATCAAGAGATTGTGTCCCTACTTGTGTCCCTACCCTACTTTTGATAAAGAATAGCATTATATCTTATTATAATATATTATTAAAGAATACTGATGTCTAAAGAGGACTTAACTCTCATCATATGTATTTGTATTGTGGTAGTGAATGTGTGTTTGGATCTTGTGTCTTAAGAAATCAAGATCATTTAGTAATATTACTTCAAAGCTTCAATGCTAAACTATATGGCATATATCCATACAGAAACACACACATAAAGATATACAACGTGACCTAGTTTTATAATCTGAATTAATATCAGTCGTATCAGTGTCACCTACATTTCAGTCTCTATTTGTCATAATTACATGATTCATAGTATGTGTTCCATGGAGTAATGCCCATTTGTGTATAGTCCAGTAAATGAAATAGCTTGTTTAAAAATAACAGGTGCTCCATCCAATTTATTTTATTATTTGGAACTGCATATCAAAATATAAATGATCACAACAAATGAATAACAAGCTTGACAGTCCAAAAACAGCTTTACATTCTGAAACACTTGAATTAAAAACAGAAAAGAAATACATTATAAATCTGATTGCATGAAGCAATATACAAGAAACCTGTGAATGCACATCAGTTGAATTGTACAGTATATTAAATTCCCGCCGTTAAATTATATTCTACATTCGTATTAATACTACAGTAAATTCAAACACGCTCTCTCTGGATCTCCCAGTGCTGTCTAGAGGTTATCAGTGTCAAATGCATGCAAACACTGTAGAATGTTATAACACAGCTAGAGCAGGAATCAAGGCTTCATCTGGACAGCATTCTTGCATGGAGAAGCGCAATAACACAACATTTTAAGATGAATAGGTGCTCTTTTGGTTTTCAACCGTGATAAGTAATGTGCTCAATCAGACACTACTGCTATTTATATGGCACGTTTCCAGATATGAAATATAATACAATTTGGTTTGTTGGTCCGTTGGGTCGAATTGCTTTCAAACCTCAAGCGAACCGCCCCAGAGTCCGTTTGTAATCGGACCGAGATCAACTTGTTCAGGCGATCTCGGAGCGATTGTTTCAGTGCGGCTCCGTATGATTGCCGTAACGAACCGAACCAAGTGACAAAACGCACCCGGTTCCGAAACAAACGCTCAGGTGTGAAAGCACCAAAGTAAAATTTTCATGGACTCTTAGTTTGCTTTCATTAGTTCCTGCTGTCCTTTGTTTCGTTTCCCACCACTTATTAGTTACTATGGAGATTCATTAATCATCACAGGTGTTAGTCATTATTTCCCTCATTTGCTTTGTATTTAAGTTGCAGTCTTTTTAGAGTTCATTTGTCCGTTCGTGTTAATGCTTCGGTTGTCTGTATTCTCTGGGTGTGTTATTTAAGTCTTTTAACCTGATCTTACTCTTCATCGTCTGTTTCACGAGTTCACACTTGCAAATAAGTCGGATAGAATAAATGGTATGCATATTTGGTGTGCTGTCCGAGGAGAGGGCTCCGGGCTTGGTATTCGGCCCGAACCCAGAATACTCCCCCCGTATTCCATGCTGTGGAAGGAACAAGCCAAGAGTGAGGAGTCGGGGTGGTGGAGGTGGTGAGTCGACTGACTGAATATATATATATATATATAGCGTAACCTCGGTTCCCTTAGAGATAAGGGAACGAGTACTGCGTTGCCTTGCCGTGCTATTTTGCTCATATCAGGTACTTCGCTTCAGTCGATTTAAACCTAAAGTCCTTTGGCGAGTTTTCTCTGAATTTATACACTTCAGCCGCGTCCAAATTGGCGCGCTCGAGGTTGGCAGGGCGCCAAGCGCTCCTACTCGCCATAGGTTCGTGCAGTTGCCGCAGCACAGCCAATCTGCTCGCTCAGACGAGCTATGATGCTCTCGCTGTGCAGCTGCAATGCGTTTTAAAATAAAGGCTTCAATATTCTCGAGAAAAGGAGTTTTACCTATTACAGGCATGCCGAGCTGACGTGACATATGGGGCGTGGCAGCATCGACGATTCCATTTTTTTATTCGATAATCGAGATTGAGCATTACTTTCGATCGATTTCGATTTAAAATCGAAATCGTGACACCCTTAATATATATATATATATATATATATATATATATATATATAACTTTGTTTAACGAAACTTCATTTGCTGCAACCCATTATGACACCTGGGTTCTTGACTCAATTTTAGAGAACTCTTTTTGCCAAAAAGGTTCTATATAAGGAGGAATGTCTTAAATGGTTGTTACACTTTCATGTTTAATGGGTTATTTAATTTTTTTCTAGTGCTAAAATATATTTACGTTAATTAATAAAATGTCAAATAAAAAATGACTTAAAACTAAATTAATTCATTAAAATTAAATCCATCAAATGATCCCATGAAGGTAATCTCTAAAAGTGTTTATATATAAAGCACCTTACAGAATTCCCTGATCTTTTGACATATAAGAGGTCATTGAACTACACTGAACAAAACTATAAGCGCAACACTTTTGTTTTTGCCCCCATTTTTCATGAGCTGAACTCAAAGATCGAAGACTTTTCTATGTACACAAAAGGCCTATTTCTCTCAGATATTGTTCACAAATCTGTCTAAATATGTGTTAGTGAGCACTTCTCCTTTGCCAAGATAATCTATCCACCTCACAGGTATGCATATCAAGATGCTGATTAGACAGCATGATTATTGCACAGGTGTGCTGTGCCTTAAGCCGCCTTTCCACTGCACATGACAAACGACAGCCGTTGGACCGGAAATCCTTCATTTGCAACAGATAGTAATACGGGAGCTGTGTGGAGTTCCGAGTTAATATGCGTATGCGGAAATTTCGGATCCGATTTGAGTTTCGGATGCGTTGAAATATCTGAACTTCTGCGGTTAGACTGTATGCTACCGGTCGACCGGATGTAATGTATTGTAATCAAAACTATGAGCTCGAAGCTAGAATTACCAATATTTTAACGTCATTCTGTAAACGCTATTTCTGCAAAATGGCAGTTATTAATAATTATGGCAGAAAAAAAATATTTGATCATTATTAAATCAATATTTATATTGATTAGCTCTATAAAATCTACTATGTTTTTATTTTAGATGTATTGAGGGTCATTTGTTTTGTGTGGATATATTCATGCATGCATTACATTCATTAAAATCATTAATTTTACCATTGCGAATTGCTGAGGGTAACGGTACGACCAATTTCAACTGACACTAGGGGGCGAAATGCAACAATTGTATGCGAATGTCGTGTACAGTGGAAATGGGGGCTTCAGGCTGGCCACAATAAAAGGCCACTTTAAAATGTGCAGTTTTATCACACAGCACAATGCCACAGATGTCGCAAGTTTTGAGGGAGCAATTGGCATGTTGACTGCAGGAATGTCACCAGAGCTGTTGCCCGTGATTGAATGTTCATTTCTCTACCATAAGCAATCTCCAAAGGCGTTTCAGAGAATTTTGCAGTAGATCCAACCGGCCTCACAACCGAAGACCACGTATAACCACACCAGCCCAGGACCTCCACATCCAGCATCTTCACCTCCAAGATCATCTGAGACCAGCCACCTGGACAGCTGGTGTAACAATCGGTTTGCATAACCAAAGAATTTCTGCACATACTGTCAGAAACTGTCTAAGGGAAGCTCATCTGCATGCTCGTCGTCCTCATCGGGGTCTCGACCTGACTGCAGTTCGTCGTCGTAACCGACTTGAGTGGGCAAATTCTCACATTCTATGGCGTCTGGCACTTTGGAGAGGTGTTCTCTTCACGGATGAATCCTAGTTTTCACTGTACAGGGCAGATTGCAGACAGCGTGTATGGCGTCATGTGGGTGTGGTTTGAATGAGCTCGCGAGTTCCCGTTTCCTCGCGTGTAGATCGGTTATCCTCTCGCGGAAGTCATTTACCGCGCGCGCCAGCATCAGTAGTGCGCTCGGTTCTTTTAGGCATTGATTTGCCGCCATAGGATTACTTGACCAACAAAACAATAGAGATGGCTCTGAGGATTTGCAGGTTTAGCAGTGCCAAATTGTGGAAAAAGTTTTTTCATTATCATCCTTGTGATCATAACATTAAAGCGCATGGATGAACTTTATGCATGGATGAAGTTCCGGATCACGGCAGTGATACACTGTTTATTTGTTCCCTTCTTTTTACTGCAGATTAGTTTTTAAACAAGACACAGTTAGACGTAGGATTTTCAGAAAAACTGAAAACAAATGATACAGGGCCGACTATATTAGATCTGACAGTAATGACACATCACAAGAGTGTGAGTAACTATGTTTTTGCCATGTGTCACTATTGCTTTGTTACAGATCATTTGATACGTACTTACTTTACTTTCACTTAAATGAAAATGATGAACAATGAATATAAGAATGATAAATGATGGTATATTCATTATAAATTGTTTACACGAAGCAACCTGTCAACTATAACTGTGGTAACTCCAAGTACTTAAAACTTTTACCTACCCAGACAGCAACATAGTGTCGGCCCAAATCTGGGCCAACCCTGGTACAGTACATGTGGATTCCACCCATGCCAGATGTGGGCCGGATCTCTATGTTGCTGTCTGGGTAGATTTCTCTGATTTAAAAAAAGAAACTTTGAGATGTATGTTATATGTGTGAATATCAACAAGGCTAAAAAAAGAAACAAGACATTTCTCAAGGAAACACTTTGTAGATGTCACTCAGTCAAGCTCTCAAATCATTCAATTCTGTAGAGAAAAAACATGACAGGAACAGAATGTATGGAGAAAAGGAGATAGAAATGAGAGTGAGTCAGTGTTGCAGTTGCCAATCATAATCAACGTCTCAACAACATTGCCATAACGTTTCTGTAACATCATGTGGCTGCAGCCATTCACCATAGGATGGAGATTTGCAGTGGAGCAGTAAACCCCCTCTAATGCGTTTTTATTCACCTCCACTATCTTCTCCCATTCCTCGGCCCGGAGCGACGGGAGTTTATTCTGCACTTTTTCCTTCCCATTTAAAAGCAAGACAGCGGAAGAGACGTCTATGGAGCGGCTGCACTGCACAAGGCAGGAAGAGAGGAAACAGACATCTGTGTTTGGGGTGAAATGTGGCTGAAAGACGAGATGAATTAAATGAAGAGGGAGGGAGAAAGCTCAGGGGATGGAGGAGGGAAAAGCAAGGTCACAGACAGCGTGAAAGAAAGACAGAAACGGAAAAGCAGCCCACGCAATTAACACCTTCGCTCCCTGCCTCGCGTCCATTCACTGACACTCTCTTCACATCATACCCTTCGTTCTCTTTCTGCATCTCTCGGCTGATTCGGCAATAAAGATCTGTCTTGTTTCATTCTGTAAGAACTGCAGTTGGAGAGCAGGTGAAATGATGGAGGGAGGGTGGGAATGGGAGAGAAAGTGTGCCTGCAAGAGAGAGAGAGAGAGAGGAGAGAGAGACGGCTGTGAGACAAGACAGATTGCAGCATTTAAGTGCCGCCCCAGGGAGCTGCTGTAGGTTGAGTGGGGAGGAAGAGAGAGAGAGAGAGAGAGAGAGAGAGAGCGAGAGAGAGATCAGGAAAGCCTGCAGAAGTTGAAGTTGCCATTGATGCAAATTCAGCTCGAGTGTTTCCAGCAGCGGCTATGTGTGTGGCTGTTTCTCCATGCCCTTTACATTTCAGCACTGCATGTCGCATTCGCTCACTCTCTCTCTGATTGTCTCTATTAGGGTTGGGTAGTGTGGTGGGCCGTTTATATCGTGTAACCAGTGGAGTTTGTGCTGTACACCCTTAAAAATAAAGGTTTCAAAAGTGGTGTTATTGCAGCTATGCCATAGAAGAACCATTTTTGGTTACATAAAAAACTCTTCAGTGAACAGTACGGAGCCCCTAAAGGGACCTTTGCAAAAAAAAGTTTTTTTGACTTTCACATGCTCACGAGAAATGTATCTCGTGCTCACGAGAAACTGTCGTGTGCGCACGAGAAACTATCGCAAAACTATCGTGAGCACAAGATAAAGTTTCTCCTGAGCACGTGAAAGTCTGTATATTTGTATTTTTGCCAAGGTCCCTTAAGGGGCTCCATAGAACAGTTCTTAAAATAAAATAAAATGTTCTCAGTGTGAGGACATTTTAACAATCTAAAGGGGGAAAAAATCACTATAAAGAACCTTTTGTGGAATAGAAATATTCTATGAGTGTTAAAAGTTCTTCATGGAACCATAGATGTCAATCAAGAACCTTTATTTTTAAGAGGTTGCTGTTCATGGTGGTGGGCTTTGCGCTATTTGCATATGAGAGGTATGTGAGCAGGACATGCCGCAAAAAAAGTCATAGAACTTCCTTGCAGTGCAAAAGAGAGTTTGGTTCACCAACAAACACAATCACATCAATGTAAAATTCAGTAACAGGTATATCATTGTATATACATTACAGCGGTTTTGAATGATTTAACAAGTCTAATTATGTTTAGGTTTTATATAGCAAATCTAAACATTTGACTGTTATATCATACAAAATTTAAACTATATTATCGGCTAGTGATATATTCAAAGTTTGATATAACAATCTACTTCACTTCTGTACATACAGTATACTCACATAAAGCAATATAGCAAATCTCGAATGTGTGATTGCTTTTAGTGTCGCAACATGTAAACTGTATTATCACACAGCTAAACATTTATATTCAGTAAAAATTTATTTTGCACACATACAATATATATTGCTTTATGTGAGTATACTGTATGTACAGAAGTGAAGTAGATTGTTATCTTCTCATAACTCTATTTCTATATCTATATCAATACATCTCAAAAAAATTTATTTTGTCACATAACATAATATTATCACAGAGCTTCATATAAAATGGGATTTATAAGTATGCCCAACTTTATTCGCATACATACAGTGTCCTTTTGTAGGGCGATATATACAGTACTATAGTGATTCTTAACTGCTTGATTGCTTGTATCATAGCAAAATGTAAACTATTATAGATTGGCTCTCTGCTAAATAAGACTATAAGATATTATAAACATTAACATCATGATTTTCTGTAAAGCTGCTTTGAAACTATGTGCACTTAATTTGTAAAATGCAAGTCAAATAAATTTGACTTGACTTGAGGTTTGAGTTTAGTTCTCAAGTGTTTCATAAAAACGAAGCTGTTTTAGCCAGACTTTATAAATAATCAGATTTTTTTATACAAATATTAGTGCTGGGCAAAGATTAATCGCGATTAATTGCATCCAAAATAAAAGTTTGTGTTTGCATAATATATGTGTGTGTAATGTGTATAATTATTTTGTATATATAAATACACATATGCATGTATATATTTAAGAAATATTTGCATGTATATACTGTATATGTATTTATACATAATTTATATTATACATTTTATATATAAATTATTTATATTTATTTATAATATAAATTATTTATATTTATTTATAATATAAATTATGTATAAATACATACAGTATATACATGCAAATATTTCTTAAATAAATACATGCATATGTGTGTATTATATATACAAAATAATTATACACATACACACACATATATTATGCAAACACAAACTTTTATTTTGGATGCGATTAATCGCGATTAATCTTTGTCCAGCACTAAAAATATATATATATTAGTATACCATTTCACAGTGTAACATAAGATGCAACCCATCTCAACGGTTAACTAGAAAGTGCAATTCAGATTTGTGTGTGTGTGTGTGTGTATATGAACTGTAGATCCACAAATCTGCCCAGTGGGAGTGATTTGTTCCAGCTGTCATATAAGTTATTCTCTTCAACTTTTCCACTCTGCTCATTTTACAAAACATGGATTGTCTTACAACATCTATCACACATGACAATCTGTTCATGTGATGACAAAAGCATTTTGGGTCATATACAACTAAGCAATGTCACCTGACCTGACCATCATAAATAGCTCTGAGCTGGTGTTAGAATGTCATTAGATATGACCAGCTCCTACAACACAAATCTGGAGTATGAGAAGGAAAGAGTAATCGCTACAATCAACTATTTTCCATCTCTTCATCGTGAGAAATGCTCACATGAACAGTCTATAAATCACATTCTACTAGCTTTATAAAATATTTCATCGTATTACAATACTATTGTACTTAAAAGTTTATTATTGCTAGAATAGAGTTCAAATAATCTTATATAATAATCCTATAATAAAGTTTTGTTTTAGTCATGAGAGCTTGAGACACTAGATCTCAGTTTAGATCAACTGTAAAAAGTAAAGAAGATGTGTTAAAAAAAGTTAAATATACTGAAATTATGGTTTATCAGATATTTGGGAAGGAAAAAAACAGGACACCTTAAAAACAAAAAAATGAATAGGCCTACGACTAAATGACAGTTTTTCAATGTTTCTACCAGAAGTCTACTGTGGACTGATTAAATTTAACCTTTTAAGGATCCTTGAATATTTCGTAAATCTGAGAGTTGTTTTTGATTAATGTGGACATAGCCTACCACCACAATCATTCAACTGATAAACTAGCGGGAAATGCGCGCGTATTCTGATATAGTTCGCCTGTTGTAAGGGGAAACAATTTAATATTCACTCTAATAGACAACACTCTGTGATGTCATAAAATGAAATTTCATGTATAAAATGTATCCACATATTTGTTTTGAATTTCTACCAACTTTTTCCTGAATAGTGCGTAAGATAACATCTGGCTTAAGACATTTTCTAGATATGTTAGAGAAGCCTATATCTTAAACCAAAAAAATAACTTATCGCAAAAAAAAAAAAAAAAAAAAAAAAAAAAAAATAAAAAAAAAAATATCCCCGTTAGCAAAACCATTATGCCACTGATTCATAACAGCATCCTTTTTATTTATTCTGGGACAAGACCGGAAAAGAGCGGCCAAAAGCGGAAGAAAAGCACATTTTCCACTGAGGTGATTTTGGCGGCTAGGATCAGATGCGTTTAGTGCAGCTTCAGAGATGCGGTGGATGGGGGTGGGGAGGCTCGAACGGATCGAAAGTGCAAAAAAAAATTCCACTGCTATGTTATGTGTTAAAGACGACTTTACAAATAAAACATAGGATAGCCTACTTGATTTTAGTTAAAATTGTGCATTTCGTCGCAAGTACTTGACGAACTAGCTATTTCCCCCGAAGGCATAACACCTAAACGAGACAGGCGATAAAGAGCTCTACAGGAGACTTACCTGCAGTCACTGATGCATTTACTGCAATGACAAACCCCTGTGATTCATTCACTTACCTCGCTCATCTTGAAAAGCTGATGTTGAGTTTCCTTTTCTTTCTGTTAGTCTTTGGAGGTCCACAGTCACCTTTTCCCGCTCTTCTCCTCTTGTTCTTGGGTGCGATTATGAAACACGGCGATATGCGAGACGGAGTGATGTGTGGAAAGAAATCCAGCGGGCTCCCAGCGACGCGGCGCGAGCAGGGAAGAGCAGTGCGGTTGTACGCGCGTGTGTGTGTGCGCGTGTGCGTGTAGACTAGACCCCCTCCTTTCCTCACCCCTCCTCTCGCGCTTC
Source organism: Leuciscus waleckii (assembly GCA_900092035.1). NCBI lineage: Eukaryota > Metazoa > Chordata > Actinopteri > Cypriniformes > Leuciscidae > Leuciscus > Leuciscus waleckii. The sequence goes on from FLSR01001245.1 coordinate 25,132, forward strand.
CCCACTCGCCCACTCAAACGCACTGAACTGCGAGGACATTGTGGGTGTATAGACCTATTCAACGAAACACTAGTCCAAAAAGCGTTTTGGAGCGAATGCATCAACTCAGCTCATGTCAAGTAGCCTACATTTAAAATCTTTTAATAGTTTTATTTTATTGTATTTATGCTAGAATCTTATTATTATTATTATTATTATTATTATTATTATTATTATTGTTATTAATCAAAGAAAAGGTGTAGGGTTGAAAATCAATTATCAACTTTCAACTTTTAATAGACTGCAGGAAATCCATTACAGTCCAAGTAATCATATGTCATCTTTACAAAACTGATTAGATACCTAAATGGTGGAAGACATAGGCCTACTTCTCCACACTACATAAACAACATTAAATGCTGGTGAATATTCTTATATTTTAAATAGACTATTAGGTCATAGTTTTCATAGTCATTCTTCTAGCTCTTCAAATTAAGAAATTGGATTCAACGTGTTTTTAATTAGGATTCATACAAAATTAACCCAAATATCATTTCTCTTTTTTTATTATTATTATTACTTATTTGCATCTTAAACTATCCTACTGGTTTTCAGCTGCCACTGTGACATCCAAGATTCGCTTATGAAGTAACATGGGTTTATAGCGCCCCTGTCTGATCTCTCTATGTATGACAGCTTTAATTGAGAAGGCCTATATGAAGCAATGTAAATGCTTCATGCAGCACTAACAGTCATTTTTTATTTACACTGCATTGGAATGAAGGATACCATCTTGTCCTTTGAGTGTATGGAGTATGTAGAGAATCTTGTTGAACCAGGAAATGTGGTCAGTCAGACACATCTCTAAGTCTCCACAGATTTATCTAGAATAGATGAAGGCTCAAAAAATGTGTGACTAGTTCAAAAGACCTCCCAAAATAAAGAATGAAGAGTAAGCTAATGTGCAAATGTGGGAAACCATAATTTACAGCAAATGAGACAGTAAAGTAATTGATTATTACAGATTAAATAAAACATATTCAAACACAAAAGTTACAACAACAAAAAAAAAAGAAAGAAAGAAATGAATTTTAAAAAGCTGAAAAGTGGGTGGAAAGAAAGAATGTATTTTAAAAAGCTGAAAAGTGTGTGTATCTGTCAGGAGTTATTAAGTGATGAAGCACATGGGACAGGAGTAGCAAATGGATGGAATAAATCTTGTTTACTCTTTTACTTACGTTCTCCAGACATTACGTCTTACATAACAGTTTAGTTTCCTTTTCAAATTACTAGTCCATAACACAATCCAAAGAGTACGATTACCTCGCTTAGCATCAGTGTACTTTTTCATTTAGTGTTTGTTCATGTCATTTGGTGGGTGCACCGGAGCAGATGGCAAAATAGACAGCCTTGGGTGCATTTCCCTGCCATAGAGGAGCTGAAAGGGTGAAGTACCAGTTGCAGCATGTGTAGTGGCACGGTACACTTGCAAGAAGTCATTTACCACAGGTTTCCATGGCTAATATTTCTGGATGGCCATTTGTACAGTGTGTTTGAGCACACGTTTGAACCTCTCGATGGCACCATTAGCTGCCAGGTGATAGAGAGAGGAATGATGATGATTAATATCCCTTCCTTCCAGAAAAGCAGCAAAAGCAGCAGACATACTGTAAACTGAACACCGTTATCAGTAACAATACTCAATGGATTTCCATGGTGGCTGAAGACTGATAACAGAAACGAAACAATCCGTAATGACAGTTTGAGAAAAGGAAACCTCAGGCCATTTACTGTAATATCAGTTAATGTTATAGAAAACCAGCAGTCAGATGCAGCAGTCTCAAATGGCCCGACAATATCCACAGCCACTTTCGTTTTGTCTGACACACGTGGCAGGAACAGACAGCATCATGAACCTGAGCATCCATCCCTGGCAACCAGGGCTTGACATTAACACCCGCCAACCCGCCAAATGCGGGTGGATTTTGCTCGTGGCGGGTAACATAGTAACTCCAACTAGCCACTCTGGCGGGTTGAATAATTGTAGTCTTTTCAAAAGGCATCTGAAATAAGTGTGACACTACAACTCCCATGAGTAGGCTATTAGGGCTGTCAACGAATATTCTAAATTCGAATATATATTCGATAGTTTTAAAAAACAGAATTTCGAAGGTAAAATGAATATTAATGTGGAAAAACGCCCGCGGTAGCAGAGGCGCGGCTGTCTGCTTTGCGAGTGGGCGCGCTGCCTGAGGGGTCAGTGACAGGGACAGGTCATTTTATTTAACGTTAAACAGAAACATTACTAAAGTTTAGGATACTGTACTGACTGAATAGATATTGCATGAATAAGGTAGGTTAGATACAGCAGTTTCATGCATAGGCTTCCACTGGTTTGATTATTTACCGTTTCATGCCAAGGAAAAGTTCCATGTTTACCACAGCACAGCTCGCTCGGAGCGTTCGATGTCGGTTATACTGTAAAACTTCAATTAATATTAATAATATTTGTTTCAATCACTGAATGAAGCCTGCTATATAAGAGTCGCGACCTTAAATTGCTTGCACAAAACTCTTGTTGTTGTTCATTTAAACCGTTATGCGCAGAGAGCGTGACGCCTCATTCGCGCCACAAGACCTCCAGACGCGCGTTTTACATTGACTTAACATTGAAATAACTCGCGCCAGACGCTCTATTCGCGTTTGGTGTGAACGCAGCATGAGGGTGAGAGAGAGAAAGAGTGCCTGCGAGTGCGAGCGAGAGTGAGGTCTGCGGTCTTGGGCATTAGTTTATTTACTTGTTTTTGTGTAGGTAATACGTTGTCAAATATGTTTAAACTTAAATAAACTATACAAGTACTTATGTCTCTTTGTATTAATTTGTCTTGTTATTGACCTAATGCGTGTCATTGACAAAATGCGCAACCAGATGTTCGAATAAAGGCTATGTGTTTTTTTAGAGGGAATATTCGAACGTCATTTCGAGCAATTTTGACAGCCCTAGAGTATTACATGCACACAGTGTTGCCTTGCGCTTGCGCTCCGGTGAACTACAACACAGAAACAAAGAGACAGCTAGCTGCCCTGCTGGAGTTATGTCGTATGCCAGTGGAGCTATGTGGCGACATATTATACATAATACATGGTTTTATTTTAAAAAGGAGCTTACACACAACCTTATCAGAGCTAATGATAAGACCTGTATTGTTATATATTTATGTAGTCTTGATTTGGGTGTGTACAGTGGTTTTACATTTAAAAGGGTTGTAAATCTAGTTCAAGTAAATTTTAGCACGCCATAGTCAACTTTTATCAGGTAATTTCACAACAACAAAAATGTGGCTAGTAAAAATGCTGTGTGGCTAGTAACTTTGGAAAACCACTAGCCACATTGGCTAGTGAGCAAAAAAGTTAATGTCAAGCCCTGCTGGCAACCAACAGAGATCACGAAGACATTATTTGGTTCTCACCTCAACTTGATGTCCTTTGTGTGCTATGGAGACCAGCACATACTGAAGATCAGCCGTGAGCCCCGGAAGACGAAGTGGTCCTTAACAGACATTTCCTTTCGCAGTATACGGCAACAACTCAAATTACAGTCCCTTGGGTGAAAGAGGTCAACCATTAGAAATCGGTGTATAAGTTCGGTTAGTGCAGGGCAAGAAGCACATGCAACATCAGCAGCAGGCAGAGAATTACAGGCAGCAGAACTGATAGAAAAGCAACAAACTCCTCATCAACATCGTCAACAGGAACTGGAGCAACAGCATTATCAATAATAATGATAATCAGCAGGGGCATTTTGAGAACCTGGGTGGTATATCACATCATAATTGAATGACATGAGACATGCAGACCACCTTGCTACATGAAGTCCAGCACGGCCGACACCCTTATGGCGCTTTTCCACTGCATGTTACGGAGCGGCTCGGCTCTGCGCGGCTTGGCTCAGTTTGCTTTTCCACTGCAGTTTAGTACCGCTTCAAAGTGGGTGGGATTATAGACTGATCGTTAAAGTTGCTGAAAAACTTTTTCATTCCTGGTCGCAATATCCAGCTCTCGCTTGATCTGCTCCTCGGCTACCAACGAGAGGAATGTCTGACTCTGTACCTCGTCTACTGACCAGTCTTTATTAGGAGTTGGCCAGTCTTCAGACCAAAATGTATTTTTTCAAGTTTTTTTTTTTTTTTTTTCAGGCACTGGTTTTAAATAAATTTGACTACTCAAAGCAAGTCGTTTAATAAAAATTGTTGAACAAATAATACTGCAGTGGCTGTTGCTGACTATTTAAATCTAGCAGGTTTGGTGTCTCGTGTTGCAAATCCAATGACGCTGATGATTCTCTCTGACCAATCAGTGATCCGTAGTGTTTTCATGTCACATTTTAGTATCGGTAAGTTATGCTTGGAACCTCAACAGAGGTAGTACCATTTAAAGCGAGCCGTACCATGCAGTGGAAAAGCGCCACAAAGTGAGCTGAACCGAACCGAGCCGTACCGTACCATGCAGTTGAAAAGTGCCATTAGTGGAAGCAGGGTTCTCAGTGCCTGATAATCTGTATGTAGAGTGCCATCCAGGCAGACCTGAGAAAGTATGGCTCCCAGACCATAGTCAAAAGCATCTGTGGAGACAATCGTGTGTAGTGTGGGGTCAAATAATGCCAAAGCAGGGTTGTTTGCTAGCAGTCGTTTAACTTCGGTCAAACTTTGTTCAGCCTCTTTTAACCAGCTGAATCCATTTGGATCTTGTAGGCATTCACACACTGGAGCTACAACAGTGGCAAAACCAGGAATAAACGTACTGTACCACGACATAAGTCCACGTGGGAGCGCAAAGTAGATCCATCAGAAGGTGCAGGGGCATTGAGTATCACCTGTACACGTGATTCATCAGGAAGAAGACTCTCCGCTGAAACAGTATGACCTAAGAACAGCAAGCTGGGTTGCCGGAAGCGACACTTCTCTTTATTGACCTGCAAGCCAGCAGCTTGTAGTCCTTGTAAGACCGCATGATGTGCTTTGTCATGCATAGACATGTCACGTGCATGGATGATAATGTTGTCCAGGTCATTTTTAATACCTGGCACTCCAGTCAGGATGATGGTCATCATCTTCTGAAATGCCGCAGGTGCTGAAGCCAATCTTTAAAGAGCACAACAAAAATTGAACAATCTAACGTGAGTAATAAAGGCTGTGAGGTCACAACTGTCCTCCAGCAGCAATTGTTTGTAAGCATTAGTCAGTCACTGGTAGAGAAAGAGAGTAGTTAGATCAAGAGTAGTTAATCCATATGTGGCAAGGGAAAAGAGTTCACGATCACTGCTTTAATTGGCTTTCTGAGGTCAACCCACATCCTAATATTACCTTACTTGTCCTGCGTAACAACAAATGGTGAAACCCATGCAGAGGCATCAATGTGTTTGATCACCCCATCTGCTTGCAAGCGATTTAATTCCTCTGACACAGCACTACGGACAGAGAGTGGCAGACGGCAAAGTTTTTGGCTCACAGGCGTGCCCTTTCAATCCAGCTTTATGCAATGTATAAAGTTTTTAGCACATCCAAGCTCAGTTGACTCAGCAACAGTGCACTGAAAGACTGGCACAGGAGAAGCAGGCACAGGAAGGGCATTAGGAGGCAGTACTTGATTGTTTTCAATCCTCACATGCACTGCAGACATTAGGTCCCTCCTCATGGGTGGTGGTGTCCCTTTGTCCACGATGAAGAACACAGCAGAATGGTAATATAGGGAAATGTTTGTTGATAAACACCCAACCACCAGAATTAAGGCTTTTGAATAGGACACCTTCCTGGCTGTGTGTTGCGACAGCATAACATTATTGAAATGGCATGCATAAGTGCTGTAGGGCAGGATTATATGGAAGACTCAGTGTCAACCACCAAATACACCACACAAGCCTGTGAGTCAGAAGTAGATACAGTCACTGTGCTTGTAAGTGTGATGGGAGTACAAGCTGAATATTCCATTAACAGTGTAATGATGGATAGATCATGAACGATTCGTTTATTTTGAAAGAATCTTTAATATGACCTGAGGACAACAAGTTGTCTCAGAGAGTGATTTGTTTATTTTGTGTTGACAGGAAACAGAAATGATTAGTTCACTTCCCAAGTCTTCGAGTCCGAGTCGTTCATTTATGCCGTGACAGCCCTATACGCTAAGGCTATGCAGTCGGTACCGAGTCAAAAATGATTAGTTCACCTCCCAAATCTTTGGGTCCGAGTTGGTCGTTCATTCCGTGCAGCCCCATACGCTAAAGCTATGCAGTCGGTACGGAAACAGAAATTATTAGTTCAGGGTCTAGTCTTCGGGTCTAAGTCGTTTGTTAATTTGTTACGTGATATTGGATATATGCCATATTGGATGCAATAATACCCAACCTTCCTTGCAAACAAATTGTTCCATAACATTGAATGTGGTAATAAAGAGATTTAATAAAGAGAAGAACTTTATCCATATGATGGGGAAAATCACTTTGATAAAGAAAAGATACCTAAGTATATTACAAAATACAGTCAATAATAATAAAGTAATGTTGTATTTGTTGTAAGATACTGAGCCGGTACGACTTGGGATGACTTAGACTCGAAGACTCGGGAAGTGAACAAACAATTTTTTTTTCCTGTAAAGACTGCTCTTTAGCCTATGGGCCTGTCACGGGATGAACGAACGACTCAGACCTGAAGACTCGATAGGTGAACTAATCATTTCTGTTTCCTGTACAGACTGCATAGCTGAAGACAAAAGAACGAACGACTCGGATCGGGAGGTGAGGTGAATAAACCAACTGCATACAGTAAGCCTGAAGATCCAGCTAAGCAATTTATTAATCATTTCTGTTTGTCATAATTTGGCCTTGGCTGCATTATAGAGTTTTCTTATTCGAAATGTGATTAACGTTGTGTAAGCAGATGTTTGGGGGATTTCGGCTACATGTAACATTTCTAATTATATTCTGCTGAAATGAACAAAATTACTTGAAAAAAGATTCGTTCATTTTGATTCACGAGATTCAAAGACCTGAGTCTGTAAAATGATACGAACTTCCCAACTAGTACAGTATAGTAATTCAATTTCATGGACCTCGCACGTATTTGATTGCACTGATCGACACAGTTTAGCAAAATATACAAAAATGTTACACTTCCTGCATGTTGCCCTTGCAGCCAGGCAGTTCGCAGCATTTACTCCAGTTCAGAGGCGTACACAGCTGACAGCACGGACACGGACTACTTGTATTTATACTACTGAAACTGTATGCTGGGTCCGCTCGGCGGACGTGTTCCACGCATGCGCGCAGATCGGCGTGTACAGTTCCACATTCGCAGTAGATTGGCGTGTACACTTCTACACACGCAATTATACCAAAAATTTAAAAGTAGCAGTATTGGCCTACTTCTGGAAAAAGAAGTATCGGTGAATGCCTAGTTAAAATAGAGGTCAAAATGAACATTTCTAATGATGTATAGTATATCAATTTAAAAAACAACAATTAATGCTTTAAAAGATCATTAATTCATGATACCTAATTTAAAATGTAATCTGGGTTACATGAGCAAATGGTAACACGCCCAACCTTGTTGTAAAGCGTTAGGAATCACACAATATAAATCCCCTCTATACACCCCAAAATCATACAATTTTGCCCCACCACTTTTGAAGATGTGGTGCCACCCTTGATTAATGGATTAATTATTCATAAATCATTGATTCTCCTAACTAGGCATACTTCTTTTTTCTTTAAAATGTTCCTTTCTAAGAAAAAATCCTACTACCAGGTTTGTGGAATTGCACAGACCAGCCATTAGTCATGTGCCTATCACTGAAAACGGAGACCCACACAGCATTTGATCACTGGATTTTAGGGGTGTAGGCGATACCCTCATGTCACGATTCGATACATATCGCAATACTAAACTCACAATACGATATAATTGTGATACTCCAAGACATATGATAAAAGATTAACAAAAAATTGACTGTAGATTAAAATGCTAAATTTTATATTACATTGTGGGTGTAAATGAATAGGCTTGGACTTGGTGCTGGTAACCAAATGCACAGGACAATGGTGACACCAGAATAAAATGATTCATGATTCTGAAGCTGAAAACATAGAATTATTTTAGACGAATATGCTTGCACTCTGTCACTCACAAGATATATTTAAAATAATGTAGGCCACTTTTTACTGGTAACATAATACATTTGGCATTATCAGGACCCACAAATATTCCCCCATTGCATTAATATTAGGGCTGGGAAAAGATTAATCGCATCCAAAATAAAAGTTTGTGTCTACGTGATATATGTGTGTGTACTGTGTATAATTATTTTGTATAGAGAGAGAGAGAGAGAGAGAGAGAGAGAGATTCTTTTAAAAAAAAAACAATTTTATTCCATACAATCAATTCCAAAAACAATCATACACTATACAACTCAATTTAAAAATAGAGAAAAAGATAGATCCCCTCCCATCACAGCACAGATGCTGTCATATCATTAATTAATTTATAATACTTAAAGTCAACAACAATTCTAGACTTAACATAGGCTTTAAATAGACACATAATCTCTTGGCCAAGTCTATTCTCTATTCTATTTTTTTCTGCTTAAATAAATTGCAAGCTTTGCTTGACCAATCACATAGTTGATCAGCTGCCATTTTACTCTTTGCTTTTGACTATACCCTGCCCCCAAAATAAAGGCATTATGCGTGAACTTCTCTCCAAATTTTGACAACACTTGACTCAATAAAACAAAAAGTGATTTAAGTCTTACACATTCTAAAAAACAATGAAACACTGTTTCCCTTAGACCACAAAACACACACTTATCATTAACATTTGGATTAATAACAGAAATAAATGCATTAACTGCTACAGAACCGTGTAAAATTCTCCATTGTAAATCTCCAGATTTCTTAATCAATGGTGGTTTATAAAACACTCTCCAAAATGGTTTAGCTTTTTCACCCATCCCAAGCTTTTCCTTCCAAACTGTATCAACTCTCCCATTTAAAGCAACTCTATTAAAAACTTTTACACAACACTGATAAAGAACTTTGCCCTCTACTATGTCCAAATCTAAATCTTTCAGCCCGTGAAGGTCTAGCAAAGGACCTGTCATATCCTTCAAATCCGGAGTAATTCTAATTTTCGGAACAGGATCTTCTTTAACAGGAACCTCCAAACCCTTCCCAAAACCTTAAGTAGTGTGATTTCCACATCCGTGAGCTTCTCCTCCACTTTTCTACTATTGTTCCTGTGTGGCGAATTGACCTTTGCCCCAGCATCAGGGCTACTGCTGTAACATCACTTAAATCAGGGCCAGCCACACTGACAATTTGCCTCAGCTTCACAGTTCCAGAAGCACACAACTTCTGAGTGAGGCCTGGTACCTCATCCGTTACATCTAGAAGAGCCCCTTTGACTAGGGGCTCCTCCAACAGCCAAAAAGAGTCTGAATTGTCCATTCTCTTGAGAGTGAAGAGTCCCCACATTTTAAAAAGTCCACAATAAAAAGGAGATATGTTATTCGGGTTCAACTTCCTGTAATCCATAAAAAGGAGGCCAACATCAAGTCCAAGTCCCTCCACCCTTTGTAGGATGACCTTGGTCAAGTTCCTCCACACCAGATCATTGGGGCCTGTTAAAAATCTCTGAATGAATTGTAAATGAAATGTTGCCATTCTGCTTGGTAAATGGACCAAACCTTGTCCAGCTTCATATTTAGGAAGAAACAATACACTTTGTGGAATCCAGTACAATCGATCCCAAAAAAAATCCACAAAAATTCTTTGCAGCTGAGATAATAACCCTATGGGTGCACACAGAACAGTTTATGCCAGAGTACCGAAGCTACCAAATTGTTCACTATTAACACTCTTCCCCTAAAATATAATTGTGAATGAATCCACTTCCATTTAGCCAGTCTACCTACCATCTTCTCTACTACCCCATCCCAATTCTTTTGTTGTGTAATTGCATCTCCAAGATAAACTCCCAAATATTTGAGACCTCCCTTTTTCCAGG
>FLSR01001246.1:0-15913 GCA_900092035.1 Leuciscus waleckii
CTTTTAATTTAGACCCTAAAGAATCATATTAGCTTGTACAAAAATGGCATTATATGACCCCTTTAAAGGGAATGTGAGATGACGCTCTGATTGGTTTATTGCACGTTACGCCCAAACCACACCTATGAGTAATGTAGCTACTTCAGACCAACCCATTTTAGATTTGCGTCGGGCGCAAAAGTAATTTATCCCGCCGGTATAATACCAACAGCGACCGAGATCCGCCCACAAAGTTACTTGCGTTTCACGTTTGATACTTGTGTTTCAGATCGTTAAAATAGGGCCCCAGAGCTCTAGACAAAATCAACTGAAGCCAAACAATAACACAACCGTGCGATCATCCCCAATAACCACCGATCACAATTCAAAATGTGCGCAATCCAATACTGCACAGCTGATTGGCACACAGCCCAGCAGGCTTACCTATGTGTGGATGTTTGCTTGCTTCTCTTCGGAGCTTTGCTGATCATTTTGTTGGTGTTTCAACTTCTGCAGCTGTAGAATTATTTTCCTTTTTAGTTGAGCAGAATCCTGTACTGCGTGATGCGATGGGCTTAATCTGTTTGGCGCGTCTGCTTTGTTTACATGATATAGCGGCTACTCTGTCCTTGATAAAAGCCGCTGAGAGACTAAGACAGGGACTTTATGCACTTGTGATGCAAAAATAAAAGATCAGTGAGGTAAAAGTACTTTTGATGGCTTTTCTTTATTGCACAGACTGATTTTCTTGATGGTATCAAGTTTAGTGGTAACAAAATACATCGTCCCTCTCCCTATCTCAATCAGTGAACAAGTGACTAATATTCCCATTCCTACGTAATTCTTTGACCCCCCACCATGATCACGTGACATAATCAAAAAACCCTGACTGTTTCATGTCTACTACAACTATTAATGTGCAACTGATACGCTGCAAATCGGGTGATTTTAGGTAAATGTTTTGGTTGTAAGTCAATGATGCCCCGTCGGTAAGGAATTGAAAGATGGTCGCTCGAACATTTCTGGTGGCTTCAACACCTGCTGACAGTTTAGAACGCAATGAGCAATCTAGTCATAGAGATCAGTGGTGTAGACCCTCATTTTTGCTAAACTAAATATTCAGTCTGATATTAAAGGGATAGTTCACCCAAAAATGAAAGTTCTGCCATCATTTACTCAGCCTCATGTCGATCCAAACCTGTATATTTATCTGTCTATAACTGTCTTCTGTGGAACATAAAAGAAGATATTTTTTATCTTTTTTATTCATTCAATGGATGTTGATGGTCACTAACTGTTTTGTTTTCAACATTCATTAAAATATCTTCTTTTGTGTTCCGCAGAAGAAAGTGCTACAGGTTTGGATAGACATGAGGGTGAGAGTATTGATTGGTTACAGAAAAAATTTCATTTTTGGGTTAAAGCTGTGACAAATGCAAAATCGCAACATCACTGATAATATTTTAAGGTTTAATGTTTCTTTTTAAAAATTAAAAAAAAAATGTATACAATGTTTAATAGGGAGCCAATGCAGTGTTGACAGAACCGGGCTAATATAGTCATACTTTCTGGACCAGCTGTAGTTTGTTTATTATGCGTGCAGGGCAACCACCCATAAGAGCATTACAATAATCTAGCCTTGAGGTCATGAACGCATGAACTAACTGTTCCGCATTTTTCATTGAAAGCATATGTCGTAATTTAGATATTTTTAAGAGGGAACAAGAATGCGATTTTACAGATGCTAGAAACGTGGCTTTCAAATGAAGATTGGTATCAAAGAGCACACCCAGTTCCTAACCGACGACGAAGACTTGACAGAGCAGCTATCAATTGTTAGACCGAATTCTGGGTTAATACGTGCAGAGGTTTTTTGCCCAATAATTAGAAACTCGTAGTAGGAAATTACTAGTCATCCAAATTTTTATATCAGCTATGCATTCCGTTAATTTTGTGAATTAGTGCGTTTCGTCGGGGTAGCATGTACAGGGTGAATGGCAACGGTCCTAGTACTGAGCCTTGTGGTACTCCATACTAAACTTTTGATCGATATGACATCTCTTCATTTACTGCTACAAACTGATAACGGTCAGATAAGTATGATTTGAACCATGCTAGTGCAATGCTACTAATGCCAACATAATTTTCGAGTCTATTCAATAGAATGTTGTGGTCGATGATGGTATCAAATGCAGCACTAAGATCGAGTAACACTAATAGAGAGATACAACCACGATCAGATGATAAGAGCAAATCATTTGTGACTCTAATGAGAGCAGTCTCAGTACTTTGATATGGTGTAAATCCTGACTGGAAATCCTCGCAGATACCATTTCTTTCTAAAAAGGAACATAGTTGTGAGGATACTGCTTTTGCTAGAATCTTTGACAGAAAAGGTAGATTTGAGATTGGCCTGAAATTTACTAATTCTCTAGGATCAAGTTGCAGTTTTTTAATAAGAGGTTTAATAATAGCCAGCTTAAAAGTTTGAATTAATGAATTAATTGAAAAGATGAATTAATGATATTAAGAAGAGGATCCATGACCTCTGGAGGCATCTATTTCAATAGCTTAGCCAGTATAGGGGATAACATGTTGTTGATTTAGATGATTTAACGAGTTTAGACAATGTTTCCTCTCCTATAGCAATGAATTAATAAAAAATTTCCTCAGGAAGACTACAATACACTGTCTGATGCGATACTGTAGTAGACGGTTGCATAGTTATAATTTTCTCTCTAATATTATCAATCTTGTAAGTAAAGAAGTTCATAAAGTCATTACTTCTTGCTGTTTGGAAACGTCTGGTGTTGAGCTTTATTTTTCGTTAATTTAGCCAATGTTTCGAATAAATACCTAGGGTTGTGTTTGTTTTCTTCTAAAAGTGTTAAAATAAGCAGATCTAGCCGTTTTTTAAGGCCTTTCTTTACGCAATTGTGCTCTCTTTCCATGAAATGTGAAAAACTTCTAATTTTGTTTTCTTCCAGCTATGCTCCATTTTGCTGGCTACTCTCTTAAGGGCCCGAGTGTGCTCGTTGTACCACAGTGTTGAACTATTTCCTTTAATCTTCTTTAAGCGCAATGGAGCAACTGTGTCTAAAGTGAGAAAAGAGAGAGTCAATCTGGAAAAAAGAGAGAGTCAATCATTTCTGTTGCAACATCAAGTTCCTCTAAGCTATCTGGGATGCTGACGAGATGAAACTGATCAGGAAGATTATTTATAAAGCAATCTTTAGTGGCAGGAGTGATAGTTCTACCATATTTATAACACTGAGTCAGCTTTGCAACCTTGGCTAAATTAAGTATACATGAGATTAAATAATGATCTGCGATGTCATCGTTCTGCTGCAGAATTTCAATGGCATCAACACTGATTCTATGTGATAATATTAGATCTAGAGTATGATTATGACAATGAGTAGGTCCTGATACGTGTTGTCTAACTCCAATAGAGTTTAGAATGTCTGTAAATGCTAATCCCAATGCGTCTTTTTCGTTATCTACATGGATATTAAAATCACCAACAATTAGGACTTTATCTGCAGCCAGTACAAACTCTGATAGAAAATCAGCAAATTCTTTGATGAAATCTGGTGCCCTGGTGGCCTGTATACAGTAGCCAGCACAAATGTTAAACGGGATTTATCACTTGCGCTAGATAACATTACAGAAATAATGTTATTAATGTTAATAATGTAATAAACACTTCAAAAATAATTATATTTGAAACTAGACTTCTGAGTAATACTGAAGATATTGCTATATACTGTATTACAGCAATAACTCCCCCTTTTCCTTTTAAACAAGCATGTGTTTATAGCAGTAATCTTGCGGGTGGACTCATTAGCCGCGTTTCCACTGTCGGGCCAGGGCCGGGCCGTGCTAGTGCGTGCCAGGGCCAGTCGCGTTTCCACTGTCACTTCCGGGGCTTGATCGGGGCTTACTCGGGGCCAACGGCCAGGATTTCTGGCCCATCGAATACCTTGGGCCAGCTCGGGCTAGAGGCGTGGTCAAGGTAAAAGGCGGAGTTTATCGGTGTTAGGGAAAGTTATGGGCTGTGGCAAGATGCCCATTTCACTTTTTTATATCGCGAAAATTAAACGCTGCTCGAAATGGAGAATCGCCTGTACTGGTCTGTCGAAGATACCAAAGCTCTTCTGAGCATTTGGGCAGAAGAAAGGGTACAAGTTACGTCAATTTGACGGCGTGTGCAGAAACGAGGACGTTATAAAATACATAGTTGCTGAACTTGCTAAGCTAAGCATTCAGCGAACAACACTTCAAGTTCGGGAAAAAATGTAAAAGTTGCGGGCGCAGTACAAGGCGATTAAAACGCACAATGGACAAAGCGGTGCCCAGAGAAGGAACTTTCCATGGTTCGACTTGATGGACGGTGTGCTGGGTCACCGTCCCTCTGTTAGTGGAGAGACAAGTCGGGACACTATGGCAGCCGCGGACGGTGAGTTACTACATGCTATCTTCTTAAAATCTAAGTTTTCTAACTTCCTAACTTCCTGCCTGAATGAACATCATAATTCCCGCTGAAATGGGTGGGGTTGTATGACGTTTGATCCAGGAAGGCGTGTTAAGGGCGGGGTTTAGGGCAGCGCTGCAGGGGCCCGAGGCCACTGGCCCGGCTCGGCTCGCTGTTAGCCCTAGCCCGGCCCTGGCCCGACAGTGGAAACGCGGCTATTTAAAGTAATGTAATTGTCTGGTTTTACCCAAGTTTCTGTCAAACACAGCACATCTAGGTTATGGTCTGTAATCATATCATCAACAATAAGTGCTTTTGAAGAAAGGGATTGAATATTCAGCAACCCGAGCTCTATCATTATTCATCTGCATTATATTTGTTTTTATTTGTTGAACATCAATCAAATTTTTACCCTTAAATGGGTTTGGGAGTTTTTTGTATTTCCTAGTTCGGTGAACAGACACAGTCTCTTTGTGATGATATCTAGGTGAAAGATTTTCTATGTGATGTGATTTATCTGACCTCAGTGATGTGAGACAGCTAGCAGACGGTCGGTTTAGCCAGTCTGTCTGCTTCCTGACCTGAGCCCCAGATTGTCATGTTTGAGCTCTAAGACTATGTGTTGGGTCCGAGTCCACCTTTGTCGAGTCCGAGTCGAGTTGAAGTCCTTACCAATCGAGTCCGAGTCCAAGTCCAAGTCCAAGGAGGGCAGAGTCGGACTTGAGTCCGAGTCCTTAACATCCGAGTCCGAGTCGAGTCCGGCCGAGTCCACAAAGCTTTCAATGATTTAAAATTGACCTTTCACAAAGACCCGCCCCTCTTAGTTACTGTTGCTACGTCCGACAAGACATTCCGCTCTCACTCCACATGTTCTCACACAGAGAAAGATTCATTGCGGAGCAAAGAGGACAACAGACAAGACAGAGCAGGCTACTTTTGGTATGAAATATTTCAAATTTTGTAATTTTTATGAAATTCAAACAATAAATACTTTTTTGTGGTGCTTAATGTGTAAGGCCTCAGTTCAAGCAGCACGTGAACTGATAATCTCTTCTAGTTATAGCATGAATTAAACATGAATGAACATCAGAACTGCAAAAAGAAATCAATACACACATTTTTCAAGTTCAGATCCACTGACTTTAATCTACTATCTGGTTTGGTTTGTTTGTCCGACAAAAATTGCGGGTATCTGCATTATGATTGGTCAGATCGCCTGTCAATCAAATTCCGGTGAAAGGTAATTTCTTAAATTAATATTTTAAACCTTACGCAATGATTGCAATGTATAGTTAGTCATACGTATACCTATTGTAGGGTTATGCTAGGTAATGCTCAAGAATGCAACACGATGCATTAAGAGCCAGGGGTAAACTTTTGGCAAGATGATGGTGATGTTTAATTTTTCTTATTTTGTTTTACATGCTAATATCTTCTTACACTATTTTCTTCTGGAAACAAACTTTGTTGCACTATTTTTCCGTTATCTCTGTAAAGCTGCTTTGAAACTATCTGTATTGTAAAAAAGCGCTATATAAATAAATGTGACTTGACTTGACCGACTGCAAACGGATGCAACTTCTGAAGTACTAAACACACTTAATGTGTCCAGTGGAGACAGCCTTGCACGGGGTAGACATGGCACAATGGCAGATTTTGCCATTTAAAGCACAATACCATAATACCAAATATGATCCCATATGAAAAATCTTGCAATGCTGAAAAAAAAACTTTTTCAGTCAAAAACTATTAAATCTGATTCACCAATGTGCGAGGACCCTCTTGGAATTGTTCTGTTTATTTAAAATATTATTTGTGTGATCAAGTGTTTTAACAGATAAATAAATATGCATATCGCTTGTCTGCTGGGCATTTCACTTTTAAATGGATCATCTCTTTAGAATGCAACAACCTGTCACACTTTTAAAAAGAACCTACGTATATCTTCTCTAACAAAGTGAATTATTTTGTAATACATTTATTTAATGTTTAAAATATTATTTGTTGTTCTCTAAAGATCGTTAGATCCACGGAGCTGCTCATATCCATCATTCAAACTGTTATCTGATTGGCTTAAGTAGACAATAGGCGGAATCCACTTATTTGTGGATTTGTGTGCGTCTAGAGTAGGACACTAGAAATATTTCCACAAATGGATTGAAAGTGTTTTACAGATGAATGCCAGGCAAAGTTGTGCATGTGTTTTGTAAATGTCTTCTTGACAGATTTATTAAAACATGCATAATTATAAGCAAATAAGCTCCTCTCTAGTGTTTTTATTATATAAAAAAAAAAACCTGAAGATTTTATAACTTTACACTTACACCTCTGGGATGCTATGAGATCATAGCGCTTCCCACATAAGTTCTTATGGAATCTGATCAAATACCTTTTCCAGGTCAGGAATGCACCAGCTTATTTTCCTACTGGTGTTTCTCCTTCAGTAACTGGAAAGTATGGCATAGCATGACTAAACCACACTGGATGGCAACAATGTTCTGAGATGTTCATCCAGCACCCGCTCAAATATTTTCACAGCATGACTACAGCCGAATTGGGCAATAGTTGGTATACTCACTGACATCTTCCTTGCATTCCCAGATCGGCAGTGTCATGCTGGTTGTCAAAGCACAGGCAGTCTTAATTTTAGCTATGACTCAAAACATTATTTGAATTTTGTTAGAAAATGGACAGAAATTGAAAGCTGAGACTTAATTTCTACTCAGAAGTAACAAAGCAAAAAGCTATTTGCAGTTATTGCTGTGTTTGGGAAGCTATGGCCCACGAACCATGGGGATTTGACAAAAATCATGTTTCTTGCCAGTTGTCTCACCCTTCACCAGCATATGATTGTTAAAAGCTTAGAGATACTGTATCATTAGAGATCAGTTTCCTGCAGAAAACGCGATGTCAATTATAATTAGCGATGCACCAACATTTCGGCCACTCTACTCTGTCGGTCACGGCTCAATGTTCCACTCATGTACCGATCACGCTCAACGGAAAAGCAAAGTCTGCTCAAACAACGTGCCGACATGAAATTTCTCTGTAGTACACTTGCTCTTGTACACTTGTTTGCCCTATCCACCTTATTCCTACGCCCCATGGCGCTTTGCCCGAATCATGGGAGTAACTTCCGTTAAGCTGTAAACAATCAGTCTAAGGCTCACTATATGAACGCAATAATACGTTTTTTTTTTTTTTTTTTTTTGGGAGCTATTGTTTAGGTTATTTTTTTCCCGGTACAATGAGATGGTATTATTCTACTCACCCTTCAACCATCAAACATTAAAAGGACATTTAAAAGTGTAAAAGCATCAACAACAGACCAAGAATAACCCAAAAAGTATGATTCTTTCCACAGCAATAACGGATGGGTTAAATATCACTGTGGTAATATACATCTGTATTATGTAATATACGTTGCCTTAATCAAACATGTTCATTCACTCAGCATTGCATGATACTGTTCAAAGTGAACACTTACGAAGTGTTACGTTATTCTCATGATGTCTTAAAATAAAACATGAAGGAAAATTGACAGCTCATTCAGTCAAACTGACGGATAAGCTTTATTTGTAGGGCAACCTTATGATTTCAGTGATTTACGTTTCTTTACCCATAATATTCACCCATAATTCAAAACGCAGTAAGCTTGTCAGGAATAAGGTGGATACTGTACTGTAACATGGTGTGGTTAGCCGTGCTGGGCAACGCTGGTAAAATGACTACCCTCTTGTTCACTGATCCACTCTGCTATTTGCTCACATGCTTTGCTAATAATAGCTTTGTAGGACTATACTTTATTTTGATTATTGGTCAAAAAATAAAATAAAAATAAAATGTGTTAAATCTGATTCTGATATTGTTAGAGATTTTGTGTGTCTTGAGCCAAGAATTCCAATGGTATAATACACTTAAGTATATGACAAACGGTCTAGGAGTAATGAGCAGTTTCACATTTTTAAACGCTGTTGGGGGAGCACGGATACTCGTCATAGAAAAGCACCTCTTCAGCGGACCGAATTCACAAGCTGCTATTGTGAACGCGCTGCGCCACTGCTGTGCATGTTCCAGTAAGAAGACGAACGAAGCTGAGCTTGTGAGGCGCTGTCAAAAGCTGTTATATATTGGTGCTTTTATATATTGTTCGTCTTAAAGCATCACTGAAATATAAAAAAAAAAAATGTTTGATCTAGTATTCTCTCAGATTTTTTTTTTAAAGTGTTTGATCTAGTATTCTCTCAGAATATAAAAAAAAAAAATGTTTGATCTAGTATTCTCTCAGATTTTTTTTTTAAAGGGGGAGCGGCCAAAAAAGGTTTGAGAACCACTAATATAGAGGATGCATATTTATCTGCTTGATATTAGCAGGTTCCCCAAGCTGCTTCAGAGAGAGAGAGAGAGAGAGAGAAAAAAAAAAAAAAACTTAAATCAGCTCTGGTAAATTTCTGGTATGATAAGTTGTAATATTAATAGTAAATTACTGTTATGGTGTTGAACAAAACATAAGATTTCATAAGATTTCAGATGAGCATGTATGAGGTGAGATGCACTGACAAGATTATTAGTGCTGTTTACAGTAAGCTTTTTATTTTATTTTATTTTATTGTTTTTCTTTCACTATGCTGTAGCTTTGACTGTTGTGCCACATTAATATTTTGCGGTGTCTTGTGTGCAAAATGTATTCTGTGTGATCATCCCCTTATGCCTGTCAGAAAGTAAAACTGGACAGATACTAAAACTAAAGCGCTTCTCATCCTGGCAGATAAAGAAATAGCGCAGCATTTATTGATAATTTTGATGATTGACATTACAGAGTTTTTACTGATGTTTCGGTACAGATGTGTGAATGTAAAAAGACAGAACCCTGTTGCTTTTGTGAACAGCATAGCCTATATGATGCATTTACCGGAAAAGTCAATCTGGTAATTTTACGGTGATTTCCCAGGTTTAATGTGTGAAAGGTGCTAGTGATTAGCTTGGGAGAATATTCAGTTCAGTCCTATCAATTCATGCTTAGAAAATGGGAATGGCAACATTAGAAATGGTAAACATTATTTCTGATAAACAACTCTACAGGTTACATACTGTAATTCGCATTTTAAATTTCCGCATAGTGTTATAAGTCGGATATCATTCACTCAATGCACACTATTGAGAAGTTTCAATAAACAACTTTTATTTCAGTAGGTTTAGGACAGCTTGAGTCCTAAATACTACATTTATACTACACTGACATTGTTTCTTTATATTGTTTCTTCTCATATAAGTTATGAGATTTCGTTTAATACAATTTAAGTTGAAATGACCATGTTGATTATACTTGAAAAAAATGTAAGGTGCACCCTTAGGTAAATTTTTGGGGGGGGTAAGTTACAGTATTTTAGCATGTTGTTTTTTTTTTTTTTTTTTTTTTATTTTTTACACCCCCCTAATATCACATTAGTACTCTTTACACCCCCATAATATCACATTGTAAAAAAAAAATTTTTCCTATGAATTTTAAATAGCGAAGCAAAACATGAATTCCTGCTCTAGATCTTTATTTAAAAATCATCAGATGGTTAAGTGTCAGATTTGTTTTCCTGCAGGTTAGGAAAAATGGAAAGAAAGATGATAAAAAGGAGACAAGAAAAAAGGTAAGACAATAAATGGTGAAATGCTATGCAGTCCTTAGATAATCACCTATTATCTAATTGTAATGATACTGGTTAGTGCATTGTATTTTACTTTTTCAATTCTTCAAATAAAGAAGTTTCTGCAGAGTCCAGACTGCATAAGTTGCATGGGGAGATTAAAACATCTTTAAAGATCGATAACCTTGTAAGTACAGACTACAGTTCAGAAGTTTTTCATCCTTGCATATAGCTTTTAAACCTTATTTGTTTAATGACATCAGTTGACATTTGAAGTTCTTAGAAAAATTTGCTTGTAATCTATTTAAACTTAATGTATTAACTTTGTTGTTGGTTTTTAATTCTGGGCATGTAAGTAAATGCACACTCTCTCTTTTCTTAGGATGTGAGGAAATGTTTAGTTGCATTGGATGAGTTGAGTTCACTGCATATTACTACTCAACATCTTCAGAGACACTGTGAACTCATAACTACTCTTAAAAAGGTATTGATTACATTTTTTTTTTCGGTCTGCATTGGACAGTTGTCATGTGTATTAATTACTATTGCACACCACTTGCAACAGAAAAAAAAATAATAGAGAAAACAAAAAGATATTTAACTGAGACGAATCATAGCTTTATACTTTCTTTAAAGGTCCGCAGGTTCAAAGCCAGCCAGGATGTGATGGACAAAGCCACAATGCTGTATAATAAGTTTAAAAGCATGTTTTTAATGGGAGAAGGAGAGTCAGTGCTCAGTCAAGTGCTCAATAAAAGTCTGACTGAACAGAGACAGTTTGAAGAGGCCAAGAGGGGAGTGCTAAAACACACAGAACAGACCAAAGAGCAGAAAGGTAAAGAACTGACTGCCACATGCTTGATTTACAGCTTTCGTTTACATTCCATTCCATTCTAATTGATGTAATTGTAATGTAATTGATTTTGAATTGAACTATATATATATAATTACTTTATTAGGTACAGTACACCTTGCTAGTACTGGGTACTACTTTTGCCTTCAGACTGCCTTAATTCTTTGTGGCATAGATTCAACAAGATGCTGGAAACATTCCCTTGAGATTTTTGTCCATACTGACATGCAGTTGCTTTAGATTTGTCGGCTATTCATCCGTGATGCAAATTGATTGAGATCTGGTGACTGTGGAGGCCAGTTGAGTATAGTGAACCCATTGTCATGTTCATTACACCAGTTTGAGATGATTTGAGCTTTGTGACTTGGTGCTTTACCTTACTGGAAGTAGCCATCAGAAGATGGTCTGTGGTCATAAATGGATGGACATGGTCAGCAACAATGCTCAGGTAGGCTGTGGCATTTAAAGTGTGTATGTCAGGTTAAAATTTTTTTTTAGATACATTAAATAATGTTTAGATGTCTGAGTGAAAATGTAATTATCATTAAAATTATTACTGTAATTGCACTACAGTAAGCTTTATAGCCATTTCTGTCAAGATCATATTTTTAAAACGCCGCTGAGCTGTGACGTCATAAGAGGGAGACGTGCCAAAAAAGTTCTATTCAAGTATGGAGAGTTTTGAGTCTGAGGAGATCCAAAATCCCCCTCAAACCTACGATGGCCCACAGCCATACAATTTTGAGCCTCCCAGGCGTGAGACGAATGAAGAGACAAACAGAAATTTAACTACTTCCTATCGAAGAACCATAAACATCTGGTGTGAAGAGAACCAGTGGAGAGTTGGTCAGGTGTCTTGGTAAGTATAGGCATAACTTAGAGGTGGAACGGTACATGTAAAAGCATTGAACCGAAACAGTACGGTGCATGAATATACACTGAGAATACACGGCATAAAAATAAATAAAACTCGCGTGCAAATGAATTAATGCGGAACTACTGTTAGTCACGCGGGTTATTTAGGGACGCCAAATCTGTAGCTCCGCCTCAGCTCTGAAGCGCCGTGGCTATAATGAACAGGCTGCGATGTCAAGATTGCAATGCTGGAATATGTTGGTTGGTTGGTTGGTTGGTTGGTTTGGAGTGTGTGTGTGTGTGTGTGTGTGAGTGTGAGAGAGTGAGAGAGAGAGAGAGTAACTAACTAACTTAAATAACTAACTAACTTAAATAACTAACTAACTTAAATAACTAACTAACTTAAATAACTAACTAACTTAAATAACTAACTAACTTAAATAACTAACTAACTTAAATAACTAACTAACTTAAATAACTAACTAACTTAAATAACTAACTAACTTAAATAACTAACTAACTTAAATAACTAACTAACTTAAATAACTAACTAACTTAAATAACTAACTAACTTAAATAACTAACTAACTTAAATAACTAACTAACTTAAATAACTAACTAACTTAAATAACTAACTAACTTAAATAACTAACTAACTTAAATAACTAACTAACTTAAATAACTAACTAACTTAAATAACTAACTAACTTAAATAACTAACTAACTTAAATAACTAACTAACTTAAATAACTAACTAACTTAAATAACTAACTAACTTAAATAACTAACTAACTTAAATAACTAACTAACTTAAATAACTAACTAACTTAAATAACTAACTAACTTAAATAACTAACTAACTTAAATAACTAACTAACTTAAATAACTAACTAACTTAAATAACTAACTAACTTAAATAACTAACTAACTTAAATAACTAACTAACTTAAATAACTAACTAACTTAAATAACTAACTAACTTAAATAACTAACTAACTTAAATAACTAACTAACTTAAATAACTAACTAACTTAAATAACTAACTAACTTAAATAACTAACTAACTTAAATAACTAACTAACTTAAATAACTAACTAACTTAAATAACTAACTAACTTAAATAACTAACTAACTTAAATAACTAACTAACTTAAATAACTAACTAACTTAAATAACTAACTAACTTAAATAACTAACTAACTTAAATAACTAACTAACTTAAATAACTAACTAACTTAAATAACTAACTAACTTAAATAACTAACTAACTTAAATAACTAACTAACTTAAATAACTAACTAACTTAAATAACTAACTAACTTAAATAACTAACTAACTTAAATAACTAACTAACTTAAATAACTAACTAACTTAAATAACTAACTAACTTAAATAACTAACTAACTTAAATAACTAACTAACTTAAATAACTAACTAACTTAAATAACTAACTAAATAAATAAATGTCCTAATCACTAATTCTCTCGCTCTATCACTCGTACAATTATCAACACAGCTCAAAAAACTTCTCCTCAACTCTGAACTGGGGAGGCGTCTCCCTCTTATGACGTCAAGCGATTCGTTTGGGGGGAGGAGCAGTTTTAAGCGAGTACTGAAAATAACGAACTTTTTCATCTTATATTCTGCCTTTAGGTATCGAAAAACATAAAAAACAATACATCAACTTGTCAAACGTGTATTTCCCCTAACTATTTTGTGTTTATCTAAAAAAAAAAAATTTACCTGACATATACACTTTAAGTTAAATTGTTTTTACTTTAGCCTGACATATACACTTTAAACAATGGACAATTGGTACTAAGGGGCCCAAAGTGTGCCAAGAAAATATCCCCCCACCATTACAGCACCATAGCAGCCTGAACCATTGATACAAGGCAGGATGGATCCATGCTTTCTTGTTGTTTACACCAAATTCTGACTCCACCATCTGAATGTCTCAACAGAAATCGAGACTCATCAGACCAGGCAACGTTTTTCTAATCTTCTATTTAGGGATGTATTAAAAAAAATATCTAAATCGATCTATATCTATATAGATTGATTCTGCTGCTGTTGCATTGGTTTGCATCTGTAAGCTGCATATCTTTCTGTTTTGAATCATTATTTACTATCATAACTTGTTGTTTATACTGCTAAATATAACTACTCAACATCACACAATAAACTGACATCGCTAGCTTCAATCTAAATCGTTATTGCTAGCACAACACGCTAGTTATTCGCTAGCCTGTTAGCGTGCCATCCGTGCGCTCTTTATTTATTTATTTATTTTTATTACCTTTTACGAGTCCATCAAACAACTTGTGAGTAGGATCAGTCAACAAACACGGTAAGTCATGTCATTTTCTCCTCTTATTGTTACTTGCACCTCATGCAACATGTTGAGCATATCCTTCTCTGTTAGCACAGGATTTACATGTGATAAATGCATTGAGATAGTAAAGCTGACGGTGAAGATTTCAGAATTAAAGACACACATCCAAGCTTTAATCAAGGTTAATTGTAAGAGTGCAACGGCTTTAGATACTGCTTTGAATGCGACTAGCTTAGTGAACTCGTTGTACGTTGTTCCGTTCCGGCTGTAGTAGAGCCCGTGCAGCAGGGCAATTGGTGACGGTGAGACCTGTAGTCGCAGGACAAAACACCGCTCTTCCATTCCGATTACAACTTCAAATAGATTCTCCCCTCTCAGTGAAACACCCACTGTGAATCCTGTTGAATGTGCCCTAGTTATTGGTGATTCTATTACACGGAACGTGAAAATAGAGCCACCAGCCACCATAGTCACGTTTGCCGGGAGCCAGAGCGCCTGACATCAAAGCAAATTTAAAAGTGCTGGCTAATGCTAATCGTAAATTCTCGAAGAATATTATTCACGTCAGCACAAATGATGTTCGACTCCGCCAGTCGGAGATCACCAAAATTAATGTTAAAGAGGTGTGTGAACTTGCAAGTACACACTGTAATTTGCTCTGACCCCCTTCCTGTTCACAGGAGTGATGAGATACTTAGTAGATTGTCCTCTCTCAATGGTTGGTTGTCTAAGTGGTGTCCGCAAAATAATACAGAATTCATAGACAATTGGAAAAGTTTTTGGGGCAGACCTGACCTGTTGAAAAGAGATGGTATTCATCCCTTCTGGGATGGTGCTGCTCTTCTCTCTAGTAATATGGCACATAGTCTTAGAGCTCAAACATGACAATCTGGGGCTCAGGTCAGGAAGTAGACCGACTGGCTAAACCGACCGTCTGCTAGCTGTCTCACGTCACCAAGGTCAGATAAATCCCATCACATTGAGCCTCTTTCACCTAGATACATTTACATTTACATTTACATTTAGTCATTTAGCAGACGCCTTTATCCAAAGCGACTTACAAATTAGTACAAAAATTCAGCGAGTCATCATAAAGAGGCAAAAACAACAACAACGCAAGAAGTGCTCAAAATACGAAGTTCAGGTATTATTCAGAGTAGCATAAGCCTGATAAGTGATGTTTCAAAGGCAACGGGTTTTTTTTTATTTATTTTTTATTTATTTTTATAACAATAAAAAAATCATATCATCTATAGAGATATCATCTAATCATATCATCTATAGAGATATCATCTAATAGAGACTGTGTCTGTTCCCCGATTAGGACATAAAAACACTTCCAAACCCATATAAGGGTAAAAATTTAATTGATGTTCAACAAATAAAAAACAGATATAATACAAATGAGCAAATGATAAAGCTTGGGTTGCTGAATATTAGATCCTTTACTTCAAAAGCACTTATTGTTAATGATATGATTACAGACTATAATCTAGATGTGCTGTGTTTGACAGAAACCTAGCTAAAACCAAACGATTACATTACTTTAAATGAGACCACCCCGCAAGATTACTGTTATAAACATGAACCTCGTCTGAAAGGCAAAGGGGAAGGTGTTGCTGTAATTTATAGTCATATTTTTAGAATTACTAAGAAGTCTAGTTTCAAATATAATTCTTTTGAAGAGTTGGTGCTTAATATAGCAATATATAGTGTAAATGATAAATCACGTTTGAGATTTGTGCTGGCTACTGTATACAGGCCACCAGGGCACCATA
>FLSR01001246.1:20440-41579 GCA_900092035.1 Leuciscus waleckii
TACTAGAGAGAAGAGCAGCACCATCCCAGGAGGGATGAATACCATCTCTTTTCAACGGGTCAGGTCTGCCCCAAAAACTTTTCCAATTGTCTATAAATTCTATATTATTTTGCGGACACCACTTAGACAACCATTGAGTGTGCGATGGATTATCACGATTAATACCGTTCCAAATTATCTTACATCCTATCCAGGACATATAGATAATCCCGGTAACTAAAGAGCCTATCCTTTAGTCGTGTCCTCAAGAGTTAGGCGATCAGTCTATACAAATTCGTGTTCTATTATAAAGATAATAGATTTCCCCTTCGTATTATAAGTCTACCTTTTAAGGTACTCTTCAACCGTGTTCGCTATACAACAATAACCCTGTCGTAAGCTGCCTCTTTGGCTAGGCTTTATTAATCAATCAAATCTCATAGTGATTATTCTTATATCAAAAGAATGCTCACCCTCTTGTCGTTTCCTCCACTTAGGATCTTCCTGATCCAGATAGAAGAATGTGACACGTACCCAAGAATCCAAGGTCCAGACAGATGATTATAATAAATGTTTAACAATATTTATTAAAAGAATCAAATGAAAAGAATACTTGTTTACAGGTTATAAAATGAGTACTAACTAACAGAGAGATACTAGCTAGGCTTAAAGCTTCTTGCATCTGATAACTGCTGGCTGTATCAGACTGAAGATTGCAAGGAAGAGCAAAGAGTCCTGTCCAGGTCTGTTCTTTTATAGTCTGAATTCAGCCGTCTTCATCGTAGTTAATATCAAGCGCATGACTGCTGTTTCTAGCAAGTGTAGTCCTGCTATTTCTGTGCAAGCATGACTATGTCTAGCCAGCTCTCCAGTTCTCTAGCAAGCAACTGAAGATACAACAGTTCCTTTGTATTTGTGGATAATGACTCTTATCACTGCTCTCTCATGTGGTTTGAGAGGTGCAGAGATGAACAACAACCCCTTTATTCAGCAGAACACTTTTAGATGGTTATATTCTTTATTAACCAAGATAGTTCGTTGGCTGCATCCTTAGTTACAGATTTCTTATTATGACCCTTTCTGCATTGACGTCGAGTTGGAGGTGCAAATGAAGCGAAGGAAGTGCCACTCTCAGGTGGGCCTCCCTCAACACCCCAAACAAGTGAGGACAGTCTACTAAGTATCTCATCACTCCTGCGAACAGTAAGAGGGCGAGAGCAAATTACAGTGCCTGACATCGTACTTGCGAGTCCACACCTCTTTACCATTAATTTTAGTAATCTCCGTCCGGCAGAGTCGAACATCATTAGTGCCGACGTGAATAATAATCGTAGAAAATGTACGATTAGCATTAGCCAGCACTTTTAAATTTGCTTTGATGTCAGGCGCTCTGGCTCCCGGCAAACATGTGACTATGGTGGCTGGTGTCTCTATTTTCACATTCCGTGTAATAGAATCACCAATAACTAGGGCACATTCAAAAGGATTCACAGTGGGTGTTTCACTGAGAGGGGAGAATCTATTTGAAGTTGTAATCGGAACGGAAGAGCAGTGTTTTGTCCCGCAACTACAGCGCCTCACCGTCACCCAATTGCCCTGCTGCACGGGTTCCACTACAGCCGGAACTGAACAATGTAAAGAGTTCACTAAGCTAGTCGCATCCAAAGAAGTATCTAAAGCCGTTGCACTCTTACAATTAACCTCGATTAAAGCTTAGATGCGTGTTTCTAATTCTGAAATCTTCCCTGTCAGGTTTACTATCTCCCTGCATTTATCACATCTAAATCCTATGCTGATTTGCTAAACATGTTGCATGAGGTGCAAGTAACAATAAGAGGAGAAGATGACATGACTCACCGTGTTTGTTGACTGATCCTACTCAGCTAAGTTGTTTGATGGACTCGTAAAAGGCGCGAGGAAAATAAATAAATAAAGCGCACGGATGGCACGCTAACAGGCTAGCGAATTACTAGCGTGTTGTGCTAGCAATAACGATTTAGATTGAAGCTAGCGATGTCAGGTTAATGTGTGATGTTGAGTAAGTTATATTTAGCAGTATAAACAACAAGGAATGATAGTAAATAATGATTCAAAACAAAAAAGATATACGAAGCTTACAGACGCAAACCAACGCAACAGCAGCAGAAGCAACAAGGCAGACAGGAGCAATCGAAAATATAATGACATAAAGAAATACAAATTTTAACTATGATTTCAACATTTAAACGCATTTTTGCAAAAAAAATGTATATCTCCGGAACACTAGGTGGCGCTGTTCAAACTTCTCATGTCCCTTCAGGACAAACTGTTCAAAAGTTATTGGCCAAAATAGCCATTTTCCAGATCTCATGACCTGTATGTGGCGCTGTTCCCAACTTTGGCATGGACCCTCAGGTCGTGGCTCCGGAGAAGCGTACCAATTTTCGTTTTTCGATTGATCAAAGTTTGGCCGAGCTATAGCTTCTGAACCAATTTTGGGTCAACCTCGTTAAGTTTGCGACATCATAACTTTTGAACAAAAATGGAAAAAAAAAGTCAGTTCACTCATTTCTGTGTGGCTCAGTCGAAAGATCATTTGAGCAATTTTTTTGACAAAATGGGACAAATATTTGAGGAGGAGCAGCAAAAAAACTGAATGCTGTACTTTTCAAAATGGCCACTACTGTAATGGGCGGAGTCTTAATGTAAGATATTGAATGTAATGAGCATGAAGAGTGGAATCCGGTGTAATTAAGTTAAATTTTTCTAGATCAAAGGGTTCGAAAGTTATAACCTTTAGAAGATTGAATTTTTTTTAACTGGTGGTGGCGCTAAAGAGTTGGTCCTAGAGACTCCAAAATTGGTCCAATTACTTTTCATGACCATCTCTACAATTGTACCAAATTTCATAATTTTCCTACTTACGGTTCATAGGGCTGCCATTGACTCCCATTTGGGAAAAATAATAATAAAGTAAACTAACAGATACGATAGATATTGTGATAAACGTCATGATAAATGTCTCGAAGATTAATGTATATTAAGTTGTAAATGTTGTAATGTTTAAATGTTTCACATAAAAGTACTTTCACTTTTGGATGCAGGCTTTCAATTTGGACACGGCAGCAATAATAGGCTGTGTTTACACTGGTGCAAAAAATCCGATATTTTACTCACATCTGACACAGATCGGAATTTGTTGCACACGTGTAAACACAAAAATCCGCACGAGATCCGTATTTTTTTTTTGCATCCGATCTGAGCCACTTCCAAATGTGGCTTTGCTGTAATAAACCAACAAGCTTCACTATTAGGTAGACGCAGTGTCTCGTTCCCTTCTCGGGGAACAAGGGTTACAGTCGTAACCCGAAACATTTTCTCCAGAGCGGCTATATATATAAATGAACTAAATTAATAACTTTTTTACAACAAAAATGGATCATCACTGCACTTACTTAAACTGGACTGTGATGCTATTTTCTTCTGGAAACAAACTTTGTGCATTATTTTCCTGTTATCTCTGTAAAGCTGCTTTGAAACAATCGGTATTGTAAAAAGCGCTATATAAATAAATGTGACTTGACTTGACTTGAATTGACTTCTTATGGTAAGGTGACTAGATTTCTGAAATGGAAACCGGTTATATTTGTCTATACTTTATAGACATAATTTATAACCGGTTATATTCGGTTATATTTGTCTATTCCATAGACAGGTGCTATGGAAACATAAAAAAGGCTTACGAGACCATATCGAAACCACCACTGGCCAACTCTGACCACAACACCATCCATCTAATTCCTACATATAGGACTATGCTAAAACGTAGTAAACCATATGTGAAGGAAGTAACTGTATGGTCGGACGACGTCATGGTGGACATTTGTGTGGACAATGTAGTCACTAAAAATAATGTTATCATATATCCAAATAACAAATCGTATATAACTAAAGAACTTAAGAACTGTATTAACAGGAAAAATGTTGCGTTTATAAACAAAGATTATGCTGGGCTGAAAATTATACAAAAAGAGCTTTATCTAAAGGAAGCAAGGGGACGACAGAAGGATATTATTGAGCATCAGTTTTCCACTTCAAATTCTAAACAATTATGGAACACAAAGAAGGCTGTTACTAATATGAAACCAAGTGTACCACATATACGTACAATTGATGATTTACAGAAGGCTAATGAACTGAATGACTTTTATCTTCGGTTCCAAACTTATGATTTCTCTGATAAATATGAATGTGTTATAGGCTCTCTGACAGATGTGGGCACTAGATTAGAGGTAGATAGTGCCAAGGTGCAATTACTGTTTCATCAGTTCTGCACAAAAATCGAAAGGACCTGATGGGATTTCTGCACACCTTTTGAAAACATGTGCTGTAGAACTTACTTCAGTGTGGTGTACACTCTTTCAGCATTCACTATATTTGCATAGAGTCCCTGCACTCTGGAAAAGATCTGTGATCACTCCAATTCCAAAAAAGGCCCATCCGTCTGAGAATAAGGATTAAAGACCTGTAGCACTAACATCAATTGTAATTAAATGTTTTGAGAAATATATTGTGTTTTTATTGAAAAGTGAAGTAACCTCAAAATTAGATCCATGGCAGTTTGCTTACAGACAGGGCAGGAGTACGAATGATGCAGTATGATGTATTACCCATTTAGTTTCTAAACATATGGAGGACTTTAAGGTAACAGAGATTGTTTTGGCTTTGTAGTGGTTCTTTAATAAAGTTATTTTCCAGCTAAGGTTAGTTTTGATTGATTCGCGTCCGTCGCAACGATCATTTGTTATTAAATTAGGGGCCGCTAAGACGACACCATTCTCTCTACACAGACTTTAAACGCCAACCTGTGAGAAACGCTGATGGCGTTCACATGCGCATTAAAAATTGGTTCTATAGTTATGTGCATTTAAATATATATGTGCGCAGGTTTGTAATTCCCTACAAACCAAGCCTAAACAAAGTACTGGTCTTTCCTTATAAATTTTGATACAGAATTTTATTTTATTTGATCACTTCGGGGCACTAGCGGCGCCAGGATTTTGATTGTAGGTGGGCCTCCAGAAAACTGGATGGGCCAGTTAAAATAAGGCAAAAAAAAACAAAAAACGGGTTCCCCTTCATCTCCGTTTCAGTGCTTTTCTGGGCACTGAGGACAGCGACTCAGTAGCCTAACAGTTACCTGAATTTAATGCGTAATTAGCACAGGTAAAAAAAAAGAAAAGAAAACTTAAACAGGAATTTGTTGCTTTTTTAATACAATTACAATTTCATTTAATTTATTGTTTAGTAAAATTATAGGCCTATTATTTTTAGTTTATTAACAGCAACAACCGGTCATTTTTGATCGAAGAGCACAAGTGTGACTACATTTTTTATGACCACTTAGCCTGCTCGAACCATGCCCTCAATTTTTTTGTGTGTTCACATTCCAAATGCCATAAAAGTCACCAAGTTTCGTACCATTCCGATGAAGCTGGGATTTAAAAAAAAAATTAAAACAGAAAATTTAATTAAAACAGACCAAAGAGCACCAGATGATATAGCTGACATAAAAATAAAATAAATAAATAAACAACAACAATCATAAACAAAACACACACAAAAACAAATAATCAACTTAAAACACAAAAACTGTTGACTCTTAAAGGATTATTTCACGTTCAAAAAAATGTTTTGCTGATAATTTACTCACCCCGATGTCATCCATATCCATGTCTTTCTTTCTTCAGTCGAAAAGAAATGAAGGTTTTTGAGGAAAACATTTCAGGATTTTTCTTCATATAATGGACTTCAATGGCAACCAACGGTTTGAAGGTTCAAATGTCCGTCTCAATGCAGCTTCAAAGTCTCTACACGATCCCAGTCGAGAAATAAGGGTCTTAACTAACGAAACGATCGGTCATTTTCTAAAGAAAAAAATTATATATATATACATACATATATATATATTGTAGCATAAACGACTCTGGGTAAATGTGAATTAGCTCAAGGATATAGGGAATTTTGGAAATATTAATAATTATAACTCATGGTCATAATAATTCAGAAATCGCATGTACATTTATTTGATCAATTATCGAGATTACCTTGTTCTGTAACTGGTCTGGTCATCAGTCATTCGTCCAGCGAATAAATGTGAGATTATCACAGTTAAGAAGGGATATCCCTTTACAAACTCCAAGAAAGTTTTATCTTCTGGCCACGAACATCAAACTTTCTGAGTTAAACTACTCAATGTAGTCTATAATATCGAGCTTGTAGCTTAATTAGATCTTTTTGTTTCATTGACTTTATAATGGTGGGTTTTCAAACGCAGAGACAGTTAAAGTATAAATGAATTTTAATAAATGTAAAACTAGAGATTATATGAGCTACAAATATAAACTTACGTAAAAATGCAAACAATAAAACAAACAAACATTTAACCAAACAAGAACATAAAACAATAACGTGGTCAGAATAAATGAAAGAAAGAAAGAAAGAAAGAAAGAAAGAAAGAAAGAAAGAGAGAGAGAAGGGGAAAGAGGGTAACTTAAATTCACAGACCTAAGAGCCAGACACCTGAAATCAGCTTAATAATGAGAGATCAAAATTACTTGCAAGATTTTGTACTCTTTCAGTGGGATGCTGGAAAAGGACGCGCGCGTGTGCACGGGTCCGGCTGGTTTGCGTCTGGCGTCGTCTTCCGGTGTCGTTTCGCAAGACGACTTGAATTGCTCACTTGAATTTAACGTTACCGAGAAAGTTCAGATTCATCTCCCGGGAAGGGAGAGGTTGCAAATCTTGGTTGCAAAGGACGGCAGCTACGACTCGAACATGTGTTCGTCGATAGAGAAGGCCAGGGCCTTCTTCAGATGTTCCTTGGAGAAGCGTTGCGCCGGGGAGAAGAGGAGGAAGGGTGAGAGATCAGGGTGAGAGAGAAAAAGAAGTGGGGGTCTCTTCCTTTTAAAAGGCATTTGTTTACGCCCTCTTTTTGAGACAACAGCAAATCAGGTCTTCTGATCTGAAGCGGGAAAAAGTTTCTTTGTGTGAATGAAGAAACGCCTACTTTGACCATCTGTCTTATGAGAGAAAGAATTCATATTTCCTCTTAAGACTGTACACACAGAACAATACATTTTACTGTAATCTCCTATGTGTGACTGGTTGAATTAAAACAGGACGGTCAGACAGATACCAAGGATGACAGGTAAATATAGGGGAAACATAACGTTACATTTATATGCATAATTACACACAAATAAAGTTTGATTAAACACACAATAAAATTGTCAGTGTTTCCGTTATGGCAAGTGAAGACACCTGGGAAACAAAGGAATACGTATCAAACATTTGAAGAGTTTTCTCTGAAAAGTTCCATGTGTTGGAATGTTGGCTTGCAGGGGAACTGGATGAGCTGCAGCTTTAGAGTCATAAAGTTTATGACCATGTCGAGGTCGGTTTACAAGACACTATTGAGGAACCTTCTTTCAGTGAACATTTAGAATTCAAAACTATACTCTAGCAAAAGAAACATTGCTATTTGATCACATGTGTGGAAATGTCCGTTTCAAAGTCCACACGTGTGTGTGTGTGTGTGTAAAGTCACGCGGTGCTGCGGGAGGTTTCAGCACTAGGGAATTAACCCTAAGGTGGTCAAAACAGAAGCTCTTGTCTTCTCCTCTGACAAAAGAGGTTGTGTATGAAAATCATGATTCGCTAATTTCAGAACATCTGAGTTACATACAAAGGACATTTGTGCGTTTATGTGTGGTGACTTCTCAGTCTGGAATGTCGCATAGAGTTTCGTTATCTCTTTGCACATAGAGAGAAATGGGGGCTTGGAATGCAGAAACTTTGCAAGGCTGGGGGATGTGGTGTCATGTGTCTAGTTTACCCTCAAAAGGGCCATAAAGTGTCGCGAAACGACCATTTGTTGCGACTAGCTGGAGCCAATGTGTGATTTGTATTTGTTTGAAGCTCATCGCGTGGTGCGGTTTGTTATTTTGAGGAGGGGGTCTGTTTGATAACCCCATGATTCACTTGATGCAGAACCCATCTGGCAGGATGTCGTGTCATTGTTGCTACACATCTCATTGCGCCACTTGGCAGACTTATATTTATATAGCTGCCGAAATTCAATAGTTTCAAGAGAGAATCAAGTCAAAAATCAAGCATTTACTTCAAAAAGAATTTTGAAGTAAATGCTGAGCATATTGTATTTAAAAAGTTTAGATTAAATCATCCAAAATTGGTCGGATTACATCTCATTACCATCACTACAAGTGTGCCAATTTTCATAATTTTCCTACTTGTGGTTCATAGGGCTGCCATTGACTACCATTCTGGAAGAAGAAGAACAATGAATTTGTACGTAAAAGCACTGCATGTTGTATATGACTGCTTCAGATGAGATCATTCTTAGGCACAATGCCTGGAAGAGATGTAACTTCTGCATCTTTTCCTGCCACAGTACCTCATGTGGTCTGGGCACGTGTCACACTGAGTTGCGAACCCACGATGCGAAGTATTCGGGATCCGTGGTGTGACACATTGAGCTAATCACTCATGCATGTTCACCAACCTGCTGAAGAGAGGTTTTAGTGAGAGAATGAGTTCACAAAAAAGTTCCATAACATGTTAACCAGACTAGCATGCTATGCTAATGTAGCTTATGGTTAACTTGATAGCTGAAGACCCACATTAGAAAGAATGGCAACTGGTTAGCATGTTAACCAATTAGCGTGCTAAGCTAACTAGCATAAGACAACTAACACAGGCTAGGTCAACTTCATAGAGGAATATCTCAGGAACGGTGGCAACTATCAAAAATATGTTCACTCATTTCTGTGCGTCTCAGTCCAAAGTCCATCTGAGCAAATTTTGGATAAAATTGGGCAAACTTTGTAGGAGGAGTAGCGAAAAAACTCTTCATCATTTGCTTCAATATGGGGACAGTCACATTGTTGAAAAATGACAAATGAGATATTGTCGGAATCGGCATAAACCAAGGAACATAATGACAAAAGCAATACAAATTTGAACTATGTTTTTGCTAAATACCTTATATCGCTGGAACACTAGGTGGTACTGTTTTCAAACTTATCATGTCCCTTCAGGCCATTGTGTCGATCATCCCTACCAAATTGTGTGCTGATATGTCAAATAGTTTAAAAGATATTGCAATTTATGCCAAAATTCTAAATGGCAGACACATGGTTCATCCAATCTCGGATAATTCGGTAGCCATGGAGTCGGCATGACACAAGGAATCTATAGACACCAATATTATGATTTTCTGACAAGGCCTTTTATGGCTTGGCCCCTAATAATAATAAGATAACTAACAGATACAATAGGGGCTATCCCCTTCGGGGCTTGGCCCCTAAAAATACTACTTTATTTTACTTCAGAATTCTAGACCTGAGCTGTAGATAAACAAAAATTATTTCCGGACTGTATATCTGTTCCGTCAGATTTTGCGCGCAGATTTTGAGTCATGACAGCTGTTATCTTGTCCATGCTGGCAAATAATCATGACCACCTGACATGAATTATATAAATAATTTT
Source organism: Leuciscus waleckii (assembly GCA_900092035.1). Taxonomy (NCBI): domain Eukaryota; kingdom Metazoa; phylum Chordata; class Actinopteri; order Cypriniformes; family Leuciscidae; genus Leuciscus; species Leuciscus waleckii. The sequence continues at coordinate 29,969 of FLSR01001246.1, forward strand.
AATAGCACGGCCATTAAAAAACAGGGTCTATCATGTGCATAGTAAAACGATCACAGAAAATCATTTTGGTCGGGAATTAATGTAAACACAGATATCGTATACCAGCACTGCCTAAAGTGAATGTAAAAAGGCAGGCCAAAAAATCGGGTATGGTCAAAAGATCGGATCTGTGCATTAAATGGATAGTTTACTCAAAAATGAAAATGATCCTATGATTTACTCACCCTTAAGTCATCCTAGGTGTAAATGACATTCTTTTTTCAGACTAATACAATCAGAGTAATAAAAAAAAACTCTGATAATGGCTTGAATAGCTTTATATTTTATACTTTATATATAAGTCCATCAAAGTGCATCCATCCATGATAAAAGTGCTCCAAAAGGCTCTGGGGGGTCAATAAAGCCTTCTGAAGCAAAGCAGTGTGTTCGTGTAAGAAAAATATCCATATTTGAAACTTTAGCGACTAAAATAAGTAGTTCCGGCAGACGGAAGGTGTTATTTACACCTTGGATGACTTGAGGGTGAGTAAATCATAGGCTAATTTAAATTTTTAGGTGAACTAAGACTTGCAGTGTAAATGTATCCTTAGGGTGCTCGGGAGTGCCCGTGACAGACTTCTACCTGATAGTCAATGCAGAATTACATCATAAAAATATGGACTCAGAAGCACTAGCAGCGCCAGGATTTTGATTGTAGGTGGGCCTCCAGAAAACTGGATGGGCCAGTTAAAATAAGCCAAAAAAAAAAAAAAAAGGGTTCCCCTTCATCTCCGTTTCAGCGCTTTTCTGCAGCACTGAGAACAGCGACTCAGTAGCCTACCTGAATTTAATGCATAATTAAGCATAAAAAAATAAATAAAAAAAAGTTCACCTTGATGACTTGAGGGTGAGTAAAAAAAGAAAGAAAAAAAGAAAGAAAAAAAGTTCACCTTGGATGACTTGAGGGTGAGTAAATCATGGGTTAATTTTCATTTTTGGGTGAACTAAGACTTGCAGTGTAAATGTGTCCTTAGGGTGCTTGGGAGTGCCCGTGACAGACTTCTCTACCTGATAGTCAATGCAGAATTACATCTTAAAAATATGGACTTATGGACTTAAAAATATGGCTTAAAAATTAAGCCCGACCCTACCCGAGCCCGTGCACGTGCACGTTGTGTTCGAGCACGGCCCGGCCCGGCCCGACACATTAACTGTAATTATGAGCCTGAGCCCGATTTAAACCCGACCATTTTTTAATATGTGGGCCTTTATAACCGGGGGCGGCGCCAGATAATTTTTTAACGGAGGTGCTTAGGGGGTGCTAGATATATTATAGCCTATATAAATACTATTACAAAAATTGGCCACTTAATATTTAATATTAAATTATTTTAATTATCACAGTTAAAGTATTCATTTTATTAAATTGAACAAGCACAACATTCGCATTCAATCAAATATTCTTAAAGATTTATTATTAGTAGGCTAATAATGTTATTTCAACATAATATATCGTTTTTCGACATATGTGTGCGTGCAACAAGCAACATGTGGATTTGTAAATCTGGTGACGTGTCCATTGATTTTTATTAATAAACTAGTGTTTTCTGTCAGTGTCAGCTGCAAAGATGAAGTTGACGATCGCCATCTCCGTAGAGAGAAATGCACATCATGGATGACATAATCATAGAGTAGCCTACTTCTTTTCATTTTGAATTGTTTCGTTAAAGACATTTCAAGCTTTCTTTAGATATATTTCTCATGTCTGTGAGGCATACACTGAGTTTCGGTTAATTTATGATGAGATGCGCTCCAGTTCACGTGCAATGCAAGTGACCGCGCCGACGCCTCCATGTCATGATTATATTCTCTGCTATAGTTCTTATTTATTAAATCCAGGCAATTGGTTGATAATTTTTTTAAATGAAAATTAAGATACAATTTATACAAAACAAAATTCACTTCAAAGAAGGGTTTTCTACAAAACCAAACTTAATGAAGTGGTCAAAATCATGTCTGACCCACTCCATGTCTCTCGATATATTGTGCATCCTGTCTTACTCATGCTGTTCACTTTTCATATTCAACATGGATGAAAAAAAAAAAAAACATTATAATATTTTAACAAATATGAAACTAAATGTGCTTAATAGCTACAACACGTATAGTAGGCCTACAGACTCTCTATTCGTACAAATTGCTGCACATTCATTTAATTCTGAATTTTGCACACATAAGTTGAAAGGCATTTGTTTGTGCACAGTAAAACATATCTGCAACATTTATCAAGTCCACGGATAATTGTGCGTGCATTTAATAATTATTATCTTAATGAATAATGTAACAAGGACAAAGCATGTAAACTGCGTTGTTTGTTTAGAATGGAATGGATCGCAAATGGATCCGAATGAAGAAACGTACAAAACCATAGTAGAAAATGGGCGGGTGGTAGCGCCGCGGCTGCTCGAAGACATCTTGGGTTTAGGGTGCCTTTTGGGACAGGGCCAATGTTGTACCGCTTCTGCATCTTGTTTTTCTGCTACAGTAATGGCAGCAGCTGAAAGGTGTGTTTGTGATTCACCTTGTACGGGCATGACAGTTTTAAAAGTAACTTTCCCTAAGACTGTATACGTGTGTGTGTGTGTGTATATATATATATATATATATATATATATATATATATATATTCAAAACATGCAAATTATGAATTATACTCAAAACATGCAAATGGCTGGATTGCATTATTCCTCCATTTAGAGGGATAATGTGAAATAATGATGACAATGACAATTAGTATTTTGACATAATTTGAAAACATACTGTAATATTTGACCGTTATAATGATACAAGGCCTGGAGACCCAACTAACACTATGCGAACAGTACAAAAAAATATACAGCAGTACATTTTTTGATGAAACCACCCACCACCAATCAATCACAACATATGTTTGGAATTAAATTTTGCAGCATAAATGTACACATTTTTAGCCAAAGAAACCTTAAAAGGAATAATTTTAAAGTGTGTATATGTAAATGACTTGTTTAGTAAAAAACACAAACTTTGTTTGCATGTGTACAGATACCAAGATTTTGAATGGAGACTTCAACCCTGAAGAGGATGCTGAGACAAAGAGGGAGAAATTTGGAGAGAATATCGTGTCTGTTGTGAAAAACAAGTAATAAAATCTGTTCAGATTTTCATCAAGTCCTAAATTATTTGCTTCTAGCAGTCTGACAAAAAATATTTTTGTAGTGTGACTAATTCTATGGAGGAGTCTGTCTGAAGATGTTGTTTTTCACTGAAGAGCCACCAGATGCCAAGTGGAAGATCATGTCCATATTGCAAGCACCCTACAGATCATTATTTTTTGCACACACTGTAAAGACAAAGATGCTTTCCTAGATGGCAGTTATTCTGTTATAACTGTTTTCAGCTAAATGCAATTTATTCCAGAGAGCTCTGTTAGAATTACTGTTAAAGTGTACCTGCAGGTTAACCACCACAACCAATTAATGTGTAAATTAAAGTGCTCTATGTATATATGTAAAAATGTCTGTCTTAAATGCGTTAAAATAACATTTATTGGGGTTTCTTCAAAGGTAGCGTGTTTTTACAGCAACTGGGTGATGACGTCATAGCTGTGAATTCTGTTCATCCCGTTCATCCCTCTCTCTATCTGAAAGTGCTGAGATACACGAAGAGAACGCTGAAGAAGAGAACGCGGAAGCTGTGAATTCTGTTCATCCCGTTCATCCCTCTCTCTATCTGAAAGTGCTGAGATACACGAAGAGAACGCTGAAGAAGAGAACGCGGAAGCTGTGAATTCTGTTCATCCCGTTCATCCCTCTCTCTATCTGAAAGTGCTGAGATACACGAAGAGAACGCCGCTGAAGAAGAGACTTTTTAAGATTGTTTTTATTATTTAATAAAGAGCCTATTTATTTTGAATTCTGTGTCCGCCTTTTCCCTTTGTGTCCACGGTCAGCTCCTCAGGGGCGGCACGCAAGCGAGGGGTGGGCGGCCCGCTGGCGCTCCACCCCGACCTGTGACACTAGCCTACTTGCCATTAGACTACAGTAACTCTAGGCTTGGAGTTCCTTTTATGACGTCACGCCCAGCCTAGTGGAAGGGAGCGGGAGTGCTTAAAACCACTATAAAGTACCAACTTTTCATATTATATTCAGCATTTTGGTATGAAAAACATACAAAACAGTGGTGGGCGGTTCTTATCTTTATGTTTATTGCATTTTCTTCGAGAATTTTTACCTGCAAGTTACACTTTAACCAATACAACTATACGGCATAAAAAAAAAAAAAAAAAGTAACACTTATCAAAAGTGCCATTTTATAATAGCAGATACATTAGCGTCAAAATATATTTGTGATATTTACCATACCTACTTGGTGTTTATGTTTTACATTTAAGTTTTACTGTAGTTTTGTTCTGCTGTTGCATCTCTAAAGTTATTTATTTTAATACAATCAAATTAAGTTGATTCTTGCTTGTGTTTCAGTATTCATACTCATAATACTGCTGTCAAAAACTGTGTTAGTCTTAAAGTAGTGTTTACTTCAGAAACTTTTCTTTTAACCATCTGGTACTGTTCTGTCATTAGTGACCAAAAAAAACTATGTTTTTCATAAGAAATAAGAAATGTTGTGGCATTTGCTATCTGAATTTCAGCAGAGTATGGGTGATTTTTACGCACTATGCACCTTAGGTCCATACTCGGTGACCCCACTCTGTGGTTTTACGTGGTCTTCTGCTTCGTTTCTGCTATTCCTAAACGCTTACAGTTTCAAAATATAGCTGCAAGCAGCAATTATCGGGGCCAAGCAGAATATGACGACAAGACATGCCAACATGACTGAAAGTGTCAGACCAACTGCAACAATGAGCAATTAAAGACATTTAAAGAGGATTTTAGGCAAATGGCTGAAAAATCATTTAAACAGTACAAAATTGATGTGATGTGGTCAGAGTAGGTGACAATGACACATACAAAGTTTGTTTCAATATGCCAAGGCATTGCAGAGATAAAGCAGGAATATTAATTTTGGCATCATGCCTCAACTTTGCTGCTGCGGTATACGAAAACGGTTTCGTCTATCGACACGAAATCCATAACTTTGAGTCTGCATGGTCTGGAGATGATACAGTTCGATTTTGGTGAAATTTGGACAAACGGTCAAGGAGGAGTTTGAAAAAGAAGGTATTGAATGAAAATCAAGATGGCGGACAGGAAGTTCGGCCAAATAAGGTAAACTGGGAGTCTATGTCCTCGGCGTGACCCAAGGAATCTATTAAGACCAGTGGCATTTCAATAGGCAGATTTATTCATAAGTTATTAACATTTTTGGAAATATTGTTATAACTTTTGACCACTAGGTGGTGCTGGTTCGAAACTTCTCAGGCTCATTCAGGGCATCGTGCTGATGACCCATACCAACTTTCGTAACAATCCGTTCATGCATTCTTAAAATACAGCATTTTAGCACAAAATTCAAAATGGCCGACAGCCAAAAATGGGCGATATGGTAAAATTGGATATCAGTCGACTCAGCATGTTGCCCTGAATCTAACGAGACCATTTTTGGTGATTTTTGGACAAAGCGTTCAGACCATTCAAACCGTTCAGAAGTTATAAAGTTTGGTACACATACAAAGTTTGGTGTCAATATGTCAAGGCATTGCAGAGATAAAGCAGGAATAGTCATTTTGGTATCATGCCTCAACTTTGCTGCTGCAGTATACGAAAACGGTTTTGTCTATCGACATGAAATCCATAACTTTTTGTCGGCATGGTCTGTAGATGATCTGGTTCAATTTTCGTGAAAATCGAAGCAATGGCCTAGGACAAGTTAAAAAAAGTAGGCTTTTCGGAAAAAATTCAAAATGGCGGAAGAATTTCCATGATGGATCGAATCGGCTTGAGCCAAGGAATTATTTTAATTTTAAATTAATAATTTAGTTTCTAGCCCTTGTGGTTCAAAAGTTATTAGCATAAACATGAGTGCAAATTTAGACAGTTGTGGCGCTAGAGGGAATGAGTTGTAGACTCCAAAATTACTATGCTGATAGTTGTAACGGTCACCAGCTGGAGTGCCCTTGAGAGCCACCAGAGGGCACTCCACACCAGACTCTCACATTCACTCACAGACTACATCTCCCATCATTCTCTGCCTGGATTCATCAGCGCTCATTATCACATTCACCTGTATCTCATCTTCTTGTTTAGTTCACCTCATATAAGCCTGGTTCACCCCTTCATTCACTGCGAAGTTTTGTTTAGTGTCACACTGCAACTCTGAGCGTTTTCCTGGTTTTCTTGTTGCTTGGTTTTCGGATTTCTTGCCTGTTCCTTGGATTACTCTCTTGCCTCTGACCCCTGCCTGTCTTGTTTTGTTTTGTTTTGTTTTGTTTGTTTGGACTGTCTACCTGTGTTTTGACCCATTGCCTGTTTATTGGATTACGTGTCTGGATTGCCCCTAAATAAAAGCTGCATTTGGATCTACCTTCGTGTCTCAGAGCGGTGCGTAACAATAGTTCAGACTGTCCTTTATCAGTGTGCCAAATTTCATAACTTTCCCGCAAGCGGTTCTATGGGCTGCCATAGACTCCAAGAGCGGAAGAATAATAATAAATATAGCTGCGAGCAAGCCGGTGGCACTGCAACCCCGGTGTCTTTAGTTACCTGGCGGTGCCGCCAGCTTTGGCCCGTAATCGCTGCTCGCAGCTATATATATATATATATATATATATATATATATATATGACAGAAAATATTACTGGTCTTACCTTATTCTTTTTTTATGATACAATCAAAATATTCCACAACAAATCCTTTAAATTTAATGTAAAACTAAAAACGAAAGTAAGCAGCGTTGGGCTCACGTAACCCTCTCATTAGAATCAAAATGTTTCAACATTTGCCATGTATCCAAATGGATGCTTAACTATTCTTTATTATAGCTTTGTACTTCACTTGTGTTCCAATATCGACGAAAAAAATCATCCTCCACACACGCCACGGCCAAACCGTTCGAGATATCAAAATCCGTCCGCAATTTTGCATCCTCAATGTCTTGACTTCATGCTGACCGAGTTCGGAGGCGATTGGATGAATTTCCTAGGAGGAGTACATCAAATTCCACAGCATGCGTTTCCAAACAACCCATAATAGCCGACTTCCTGTTGGGCTGGCGTAAAACTTAGAGCACGAAAGTTGTTCGGCCCGATGAGATCTATATGTGTACCGAGTTTCATATTATTACATGAAAGTGTGTTTGATTTATGGACAAGTGTTCGGACCCCGTTCAAGGGGGCGCTGTTGAGCCCCCCTGCCACGCCCGGGTACCAGTTTCAGCCCGGCCCTGATGGCCGCGGGTTCTGACCTGTGTGCAAAGTTTCAAGAGTTTTCGAGCACGTTAAGGGCCCCAAAAGCCCCTGAATCCTTGAAAAACATAAAAGCAATAGACAAATCCCCCCCACCCCTCACACACACAGAGACAGAGAGAGAGAGAGAAAATTCTCCAGAAAATCCACATTCAAACCAAAATATCTGACTTCCTGTTGGTCGAGCTAATGACTGTAAATTAGAAAGTTGTCCGGCTTGATGAGATCAATATACATATCAAGTTTTGTTGCTGTTGATAGAACCCCCCATTTTTGACTAAAGGTGGCGCTACTGAGCCCCTCACCACGCCCGTTTCTGAAACTTTGTACATGTCTACTAGGTAATAAATGTAATGTGTCTGTCGAGTTTCATCCAATTTCAAGTATGTTAAGAGTCTCAAAAGCATCAAAAAAGAATAATAAAGTTCGATGCGTTGCCATAGCAACAGTATTAAAGATATCAAAAATCCTTTCACAGGTCTACATCTGCCGTGCGTTTACATTATACACATAAAGTTTGATGCAAATCGGGTAAAAATAAGAGGGTGATTTCAAAGCATTTTGAAAGTGACACACTTCCTGCTGCCAGTTGGTGGCCTATAACTTTGACTCAACAATAGTCACATCCATATGATTGGCCTCTTACAACACACTGCTGAAGTTTAATCTAGATCAGTTAAGTATGCATAAGTTATAACACACTTCCTGTTTCCATTATTCGCCATAAATTCGTTTCCTCGCCACGGCCAAACCGTTCGAGATATTAAAAATCCATCCGCAATTTAGCATCCTCAATGTCTTGACTTCATGCTGACCGAGTTTGGAGGCGATTGGATGAATTTCCTAGGAGGAGTACATCAAATTCCACAGCATACGTTTCCAAACAACCCATAATAGCCGACTTCCTGTTGGGCTGGCGTAAAACTTAGGGCACGAACATTGTTTGGCCCGATGAGATCTATATTTGTACCGAGTTTCATACTAATTCATGCAAGCGTGTTTAAAATATAGACCAAGTTTTCGGACCCCGTTCAAGGGGGCGCTGTCGAGCCCCCCTGCCACGCCCGGGTACCAGCTTCAACCCGGCCCTGATGGCCGCGGGTTCTGACCCGTGTGCAAAGTTTCAAGAGTTTTTGAGCATGTTAACCCCCTGGGGTCTAAGGTGTTTTTTGGGTCCTTGAGATGTTCTGACATGCCCTGACATTTGTGCTTTTTTTTGTTGCTTATAAACATATTAATGGCAAAAAAAAATGTACACTCTATTTAGCACAAACAGGGCTAACATAATATGTGAGCAACAAGAATGTACATGTTTGCATTTTTGAGAGAATAATGTTTATGCATGGTTATTGAAAAAACAAAAAACTAAAGTTTCTGAAATAAGGCCACAAAACACATACTAAATATGTCCATAAGACTTTTGACTAATGGATGTTGTCGCCTAGAGTTTTTTCTTCAAAATGATGTGAAAATCATCCTGCCCTTATCATTCACATAACACAATACATTGATTTAAATATTGTAAAACACTTTTTGTTTGTAAAAGCAATATGCGCAAGAGGCGTCAACCATTCAACAGCATCATGCATATGTAGTGGTTCACACCTCAGGAGACAATGGGGCCCGCATACTTAATGAGCCATTCATTCAGGTGTGTCACCTATAGACACAAGAAAGAATGCAAGAGCAATATATATATATATATATATATTCTACCAAATTGGTTCACAGTTATATATATTGTTCTTGCATTCTTTCTGTACCTAAATCTAGTCAACAAAATGTTGTCTTTCATATTTCGCCTGACTGTAACGTTGTTTTTATGAAATATTAGGGCATATAAATGTTAATTTGCAGTTTAATACGTTGCTTATACAAATAGCCTACATTTTATTTCAACATATTTCAGTCGATTTTTACTCATCTCAGTATAGCAATCAGGGCTCCAGACTAACTTTTTTCATCTCCATCCTGGAACCGTCCTGAAAAACTATTTGAACTGTCCTAAAGTGAATGTCAACCGTCCCAAAATAAACATGTTGTTTCTGTACTTTGTTATTATCATCTATAGTTGTTAGTTGTTAGTCACATATAAAAACACCATTAAAATGTTTATGATATATGATTATATTTATTTAACTCCATTCAAAGTAGTTTTAATAAAAAACAGATTTAATAAAAATAACAGGAATTAAATGCTTGTTTGTATTCATGCAGAACAGATCTTTTTATTTTATTAAATTTTTTTACATATTCGAAAATTAAGATAAAAATACATACAGCTCAAAACGTTTTTGAGTTGGTTGGATTAAAAAATAACAAATAAATACTGGTGACTACATATCTCAAAAATATCATCATTCTTTATTCTTTCAAGCAGACATATTTATTTGTATGAATTAAATATAATGAATCATTATTAAAGCTATTAACGAGCAGTGAATGCTTTTCTCTTTTTCTTTTGTTGCTTGATCAATATTAAGGACACAGACCGCATTAGGTTTATTACCCACTGTCACTTTAAGACATCGGATCATGTCCAATGACATGCGGATCCAATTGCACTGATGCACATACACTCAAAACGGTTTAAGACATAACCGACATAGTTATAGTGAACTCTCCAAAACGAACATTTAGACATAATGTTGTGTGTATTTGTCCATTCAGACACGAAAGAGAGATCAACTCAGTACTCGTGCGCTGTATAGGTGTCTATGTGCATGGCTGCACGCTTCGGGTCGGGTGTGTGCGCACAGAAAACCGTACCGAATATAGCTCTTTTTTTGCGTCGTCACTCTTATTCAGATCTATGTCTGCTCTACTCATTCTCCCAGACGTTTAAGTTTTTTAACGTTTTATGAGACATGCAGGATTCAGCGCATGTCAACCCGTGTGCCGCCGGGTAGATCAGCACGTTACAGTACAAATGTGCGCATCTACCACAAACGCAGGACATCAGTTCTGACTGGATCGCTTCCCAAATCGTCACTATCTAACATTTTTGTGTAGTTTTTTTTCGTTGACGAAAATGTCAATAGATTTTCGTCATGGTTTTTTTTCATTCAAAACTAGTTTTATTTAGTTATCGTCTCGTTTTTGTCTGTGAAAATAGTCATGTGATAGATGTACCGCGAAACAAGTCTCCGGGTGAGTAGCCGGCCAGTGATAGTAACTGTAGTAACAGCATGAGAAGACGGCTCCGTTGTAGTCAGCGCTTGGTTGGTTAATTTTGGCATTTTCTAAGTAAGTTACCCTAATAGGCTAGTAATAAATGAACACGCATACAAAAATGTCTTTCGTCCTGTAGGCGTCCTGGAGAATATTTCTGTTCGTCCTAAACACATTTTCTATCGTCCCCAGGACGATAGGACGCCGTTAGTCTCGAGCCCTGATAGCAATACAGTTTGCTAAAACATCATAATTCATTCACGCTCAGAAATGCGATTTAAATTTAAACGGTCTTTTTGTGAGCTGTGGTAAACAGCGCGCATCTCTGCCGTTCATTCATTCACAAACAGAAACGCGATTCACTTGAGAAGGAAAAAAAACTTACTTCAGTATTCCTCAGCTCAGTCGGATCCTTGCTCCTCGAAATACCCGCACTTCTGAGGTACATTTTCCATTATTATTATTCCTCACAGCGCTGCGAGACGGTGTAAACAAGTACAATGATCTGATTAAACTTGTGTTTTCTCGAGCTGATATGGGGGCGTTCACAGGTTTGCGTGGATTGCTTCAGTAATTTGCGTTTGAATAGCGCGCGCTCTCTCCGTGGGCGGGGTCACATTAAAAATAATTAGATGAGATGAGAACGACTGACATCTCGCTCTTTTCTTACAGATTACATGAACTGAGAATATTTGTTTTTTATATAAATTACTTCATTTAAAAGAAGAGAATTCAAGCTTCATGCCTGTGTGTCTGAATGCCTGTTTGACTGAGTATTCGCTCAGTTATTGTTCATTTGCGGACGCGTTTCAGAATGGACTTCACTGGCAGAGAGAAGGCAGAACTCGCTTCGTGTTTATTTTTCCTTATTTGGCAAAAAGCACAACACTTTGTTTTTATTGTGAGTACACACAAAAATAATACACATTTAACAGAATCGATGTATGTATGAAACTCCTATGGAAAATCAAAATCAACAGAATATTTATGAGTTTCTTTTACACTAATAAAAAAAAAGCGAGCTGGTATCGCCGGCGATACCTCCGACCTCAGGGGGTTAAA
>FLSR01001246.1:50172-60823 GCA_900092035.1 Leuciscus waleckii
AAAGTGCGTTTATCCACCTCCAAAGTGCGTTTACCCACCTCTACAGTGCGTTTATCCACCTCTAAATTGCGTTTATCCACCTCTAAATTGCGTTTATCCACCTCTAAAGTGCGTTTATCCACCTCTAAATAGCCTATAGTTCCTAAGCCATTTTAAATTAAGCTTATGTCATTTTAGTTTCATATTGTTCATTATTAGTTTCATAGGTTGTTAAACTTAAGACAAAGTCTTTCATATTGCTCTGCATTACTGTCAGTGTTGACCAATCTCTTGCGGTGTTGCCACTTGCCAGCAGGAAGCAGCAGACTGCATCAAGTCAGACTGTATCAATCTATCGCTATAGCCGTTCGCGGTTTCGCGGGTACGGTAAACGTTCGTTAATAATAATAATAATAAAAATAACATTCGTTATTTTGAATAGAAATCATCACTCATACAGCAGCCATTCATCTCATCTCTGGTTTATTTGTGTTCGTATACATACAATATCCATGATCCGCGAGGGATATTAGTCCACTGGTGCGCACATTTGGAGAAATAATGATTAATTATGACGTTTGTAAAATATTTCGTCATACAGAATAACATTTCTATTCATTTTACACTGATTTATGCGATCTGAAGAGCTCAAACAGCTAACAGAGCTAACGATGACTCTCCTCTTCCTGATTCGAGTCAGCTATGACATCAGTGCGATATCATTAGTTTGTAAAGCTGTCAATCATCTCACGTTGGAAAAAACTGTAATCGACAACTATTTTGATAATCGATTAGTCGGTTTGAGTCATTTTTTAAGACAAAAGTAAAAAAATATTTGATTCCAGCTTGTTAAATGTGAATATGTTCTAGTGTCTTCTCTCCTCTGTGACAATAAACTGAATATCTTTGAGTTGTGGACAAAACGAGACATTTGAGGAACGTCATCCTGGGCTTTTGGGAAACACTGATCCACATTTTTCTGACATATTATAGACCAAACAACTAATCGATTAATCGAGAAAATATTCAACAGATTAATCGACTATGAAAATAATCCCAAATCGCTATCATTATGTACAAGTGCATTGGAAGCCCTGGATATAAGCCTCCCTCTCTATCGCTCTTAAATATTTTTGTTCTCTCTGTTTTGTCATTTAGTAAACTTTATAGATTTCAACCATATTATTCCTTCTTGAGTCTCTTTAACAAATTTAGATTAATGTATGAATTGAATAGTGATTGTGTGACCTATGATGAGGGAACAACCAGTGATACCCTTGGTAGAACCAACAAAATGATAGTCTATAGCGATGTCATCAGGATACACATATTTTGTAGGCAGTGGCCCACCTTACCAGGTGACCACGTCGTGGTGCACCAGAATTTATAGTTTACCCACCTCTTTTTTTACCACTACACCTCTGCATCGGGGAAGGAGCAGTGGCGAACGAAAGGGGGGAGAAACAAATCAACACAAAGACAGCGGAGCACAAGGCGAACTGTCAAAACAAAGCCATGTGCTCCGAGACAACCACGCAGACAACGCAAGTAAAGAAAACAGGCAGATCAGACCGGAGACATGACAATGTGAGGGTTTTTCTTGAGTAGTGTTTTTATATCTTTGCAAGAGAGTTCTTTGTGTCTGTGTTTTTGGATGCAATATATCTGTTTAAAAAATAAATGCTAAGAGTTGAAATTTTGTTGTGTTTCAGTTGTGTTGATTTCATAAAACATCTGGTTCCAGACAGATATCCAGAAAGCAATGCAATGTCAAAGAAATGAAGTCCAGTAAACTCAAATAGTTAAGTTATGATGTTGAGGAAAAAATACTATTTTGTGTCAATTAGACTTGGTTCATGGTTGTGAAAACATGAAAAATTAAGTTCAACCAATTTGTTTTTCAGTTGACTTAACTAAAAATTATAAATGCTTATTAATTGATACAGTACGTTGGCTCAATTCACTGCAAGTTATTTCAACAACTACATATAAGTTGGGTGAGCGTAACACCTAAGGTTAGCTAAACTTAACTGAGTCAATGCAACAACATAACTTGACCAAGTCAAGTTGTGTCAACAAATCATTTTCACAGTGTAATACTACTCTAGATAATGTGCGGGAATATGCCTTAATGCATTTTACACTTGAAATTTACCATATTTGTTTCTTAATGCTTGTTACTCTTGGTACTCTTAATGCTCTTATTCTGAATGATTCATCCATGCATATCCTTTTATACATTTCTGGCCTTGTAATCTTTAATCAAAATGTCATAACTTGCCCTTCCTGTGACTACTTACATTCATTCATTCATATAACATATGCAAGGCTGCAATGCTGTTCAGCCAATCTCCTTCAGATCTGCCTCAATTTCAGTATACAGATCCCACTTTTCACAAACCAATCAACAACTGAAGACCCACCCAATATTTTTGTTTTCATTTCACTTGAAACATGTCACAATTCAGTGGTAAAGTTGTTCTTGTTTCATGCTGACTTGCCAGTAGACCTGATATAAAGCTGCCAGGAATAGAGACCAAGTAGCTATCATACAAAACACTTATCATGTAGTGTACAAAACATGAGAATGTTAGTATGGCCAGTGTCTATAGCTAATAAAATTATCTCTTGTCACTGGCCTGGAGTCATACAGAAGTACTGTATCCCTTCACAGACATGGAGACAGTACCTACAGTGAACAGCAAAATCTTCAGGGACCAACCAAACCCCTTCAGTGCTGTTTCAGTTTTTTTTACACGAATATGAGGTTTTGAATAAAGGTGGCTGAAGAGACTTACAGGAGTATGTTGTTCTCCAAACCGTTGATGAACCATTACATTTTGTGTTAATCCGGCCTAGCCGGTACGGTATGGTTTAATTTTTCACTGTGGGGCTGAGGTATGGTTAAATTATCTAGAATATGGTCATGCAGAATAAGGCATTAATAAGTACTAATAACCAGCCAATATGCTATTAATATGCATTCTAATAAGCAAGTATTTGCTAGTGAATATGCATACCAAATCTAAGTGTTTCCACATCAGTTGCTATATTGGTAACTGTGTTATGGAGCTTGATCAGATTTTATTATTATTATTATTATTATTAACTTCACTCAAATATACTCTAAAAAGAAATTCAGGGGACCTGTTACCACAACTTAAATAAATGCATGGGTTCAAGACAAACAAATCAAATATATTCAGGCATGTGATTTTTTTTTCATATGGATTTATGGGTTTTCCAACCTGAGAAGTATGCTTATGACCCACATTAATTGCCTAAATCCAAGAAAAAGATTTGTTGTGTGGGGGTTTTACTGGATGATGATTGAAATCACGAATCACAGAGTTTATTCTTCATTGTTTCTACAGTTTACAATACAGATTGTTTCCACAGTGATAACAGTTTGTTTCGGCTGTACAGCAGATCTAGAAGAAAATAGTGTCATAGTCCAGCTTAAGTAAGTTCAGTTACCCTTTCGCACGTACGATCACACCGGTGTGATCAGTCTTGGCTGCTTTACAGTGATAACAGTTTGTTTCGGCTGTACAGCAAATCTAGAAGAAAATAGTGTCATAGTCCAGCTTAAGTAAGTTCAATTAACCAAGTTGTAGTAACTTAATGAAATTGTCTTGATAACTTTGAAAATTGGGCAGTGGATTTCTAGTTCAAAGCATGCTTTAGGACTGGTAAAGGAGAATAAATGCTGATGTTAAATGTTATTATATTTATTTTTTAGTGAAGGGAAAGACCCGTTAGTGTTTAATGCTGTAATTTTTTTTTAATTTAATAGTTTCTGTTGTTGAAATGTTTGTGTTTACCATTGTGCTGAGAGAGACTGAGGGTCGAAGATGCACTCACAGCCTAAGCCTTTCCAGGGGAGGATGGATCTGAGGGCTGTCATCCTCTTGAGGAAGGCTTCAGGCAAAAAGTCCTGATGCTATTGGGCTCAGGACTTTGAGGGCTGGCCCCTCCGAGGAGAAGTGACCCACACCACTGTATCTACAACGTAAGATCGTTTATCTTCGCAGTGCCCTTGGGAAATCAGTCAGCTCCTTGTGGTTTCCAGCAAGCTTTTTGCCCAGTCCTCACCTGAGAATGTTGCAGAACTGGGATGCTTTCTACCTCCGAGGAGGGTATTGGAGAAGTCATCCCCTGCCAGCAAGCAATTTCAAGGCACCAGGCATATTACTCAGCCTACTCCAGAGTCCAGAGGTCAGTCTTGAGAGACTGATACCCCTTTTCAGGCTATCGGTAGCGTGGCTACTTCTGCCGAATGTGTCTCCATGGGTCCTGCAAATTATAGAGAAAGGGTACTGCATTTGGTTTGGTTCTCCTCCACCCTGCTTTAACGAAGGACTTTCCACAGTGGTCAGCTCAGAGCAGGTGTTACAGCACGAAGGAATGCATCCAACGTGATTACTTTGGGGCTTCTTCACAGGAGACCATTGTAGTGATGGCTCAAGACTAAGGCATTTTCCCAAGACCAAGGGGTTACATGCAGATGCGTTTGTACTCTAATGATGTGGAAGAAGCCTTGGTTCTTGGTTCAAGGCCCTGTGCTGGGGGCATCCTGTCATCAGAAAACACTAACGACAGACACTTCCCTCACAGGCTGGAGTGCACATAAATTGCCTGGGATGATGGCTGTATTTCTAGCACTAAGATGCTGGATCCTGGATCTCAGAGGCCACCATGCCCTTGTCCTCTCAGACAGCAACTTGATAGTCTCATACATAAACCACCAGGGGGTCTGCGGTTATGCCCTCTTGGTGCACCAGATCATCCTCTGGATCCAGGGCAAGCTGCTCTCGGTGAGTGCAGTTTATATCCCTAGGCACCTAAATTGGGGAGCAGACATCTTGTTGAGGCAGGGGCCCGGGGAATGGAGATTCCACCCAGAAATGGTGTAGTTTATTTGGAGGAGGTTCGGCCAGGCAGAAATGTATTTGTTTGCATCAGTAGAAACGATGCATTGTCTTCTCTGGTTCTTCCTTAAGTATCCAGTTCCGTTGGGGCTGGATGCCATGGTTCAGACGTGGCTGAGGCTACGTCTGTATGCATTTCCCCTGATTGCTCTGCTCCTGTGAGTTTTAGAGAGGGTTCGCCAGGACGGGGTTCATCTACTACAAGTAGCTCAGTTCTGGCTGGCCAGAGTGTGGTTTATGAACCTGATGCCTCTCCTGGACGGCTCTCCATTGGAGATTCCCATCCAGAGGGATCTTCTGTCTCAAGCACAATTTAGATATAATACAGATGAACAAATGATAAAGCTCGGGTTGCTGAATATTCGATCCCTTACTTCAAAAGCACTTATTGTTAATAATAGGGTTGCGACATTCGTCTGTTATAGGACAACTTAGTTTGAATAAACGAATAGACACTGATTAGCTACTTGATCGCCTAAATTAAAAAAATAAAATGTATATTTGTGTAGTGTTCAATGTTCTTATCGATAGAGATCACGGATGGTATATTATTTCAACCGCAACCGCATCACAAAACTCATCATCCGCACCAACGTTTTTTGACCAAATTACAAAGCCGCACCCGCCCGCCATCCGCTGATTGTTTTGAGGTCAATGGACGATGCAATGCTCTGCTAATGCGAGCCGCAAGAAAGACCTTGTCTGTTCTAGAAAGGATGCAGCAAAGATATTTAATGCTAATGTATGAGGCATAGGCCTACGCTGAGTTTCATTCATTTACGATGAATGTGTCATTTACCAAGTGAACGCAGCGCACCGGCGCCTCCATGTCACGGTTATTATATTGTCTGCTATATTTGCTTTTTATTTATTAAATACATGTAGTTGGTGATGAAACATTTATTAAAATTAAGATACAATTTGTAAAAAACGAAATTTGCTTTAAAGAAAGGCTTTCTACAAAGCAAAACTTAATGAAGTGGTAAAAATCATGTCTGACGATTTACAAAACAAAACTTCACTAAGTGGTAAAAACCATGTCTCCCGATATATTGCGCATCTTATGATCCTATCTTTTATTACAATTATTTTTTAGCTAAAATGTAATACACATATACTGTCACGGGTGTAGTGCAGGTTGAAGGAGACTCAAAGTCCAAAGGCTTCAATACAAACGATTTACTTCAATATAACTCACAGATACAGACAGGCAGGAACATTCACACTAAACACCTTACTAATAACGTAGAACTGACCCTGAAGACTGAAACACTCAGGGCTTAAATACAAGGGAGAACAGATCAGGGAAACAAGACACAGCTGACAAGACTAACGAGGAACCAGGTGTGACAGATGAACTAAATGACAGTTGCTGTGGAAACCAAGGAGTGGCGGGAAAACAGAACAAAGGAAGACATGTGATCAGAGACACAAACACTCAGACAGAACAGAAACGTGACATATATTATGCATATTGTTGTTCTTTGTTGAATTGCTCTGGTTCATCATTTGTAAATCACTTTAGATAAAAGCGTCTGCTGAATGCATGAACGTAAACACACTGATGTGGAAATATTTCAGATATTTCCTTGTCTGATGCTGGAGTTTATACCGATCTGATAATCATTTCCTCTGATAATAATATTTCTGCAGTCATGTCATGTGTTCAGCTGCTCAATCTCAGTCTACCCGACTGATGAATCAATCACTCTTTCTGATCTAATCTGTCAAACAGGTTTGCAATAATGTCTGAATCTTTGTGATTCAGTTTGATTCATGCAGACAGCTCACACCACAAATAATAACAGGATACTTTATAAGACAGAAAACAGAAAGATCCCCAGATGAGGTTGATACTTAGGGTCTTTTGTAATTTCACAGCAACACTAATCTATATAAAAATATCTGTAACAGTCTCCAGTGTTGTGTCACACTCTTGTGGATGAGTGATCCTCTTATTTATTTGACACAGTGGCTAAATTAACAAGAAATAAAGCTTCTACTTCTGAAGTTTCCAAAGAGCATAGCAGTAATGACTTTATGAACTTCTTTACTTACAAGATTGATAATATTAGAGAGAAAATTATAACTATAATGCAACCATCTCTACAGTATCACATCAGGCAGTGCATTGTAGTGTCCCTGAGGGAAAATTCGATTAATTTGTTGCAATAGGAGAGGAAGAATTGTCTAAACTCGTTAAATCATCTAAATCAACAACATGTATTTTAGACCCTATACCGACTAAGCTACTGAAAGTAATGCTTCCAGAGGTCATAGATCCTCTTCTTAATATCATTAATTCATCTTTGCCACTAGGATATGTACCAAAAGCTTTTAAGCAGGCTTTTATTAAACCTCTTATTAAAAAAACGCAACTTGATCCTAGAGAATCCGTCAATTACAGGGCAATCTCAAATCTACCCTTTTTGAGAAAAGATACTAGAAAAAGCAGTATCTCACAACTATGTTCCTTTTTAGAAAGAAATGGTATCTGCAAGGATTTTCAGTCAGGATTTAGACCGTACCATAGTACTGATACAGCTCTCGTTAGAGTTACAAATGATTTGCTCTTATCATCCGATCGTGGTTGTATCTCTCTATTAGTATTACTTGATCTTAGTGCTGCATTTGATACCATTGACCACAACATTCTTGTAAATAGACTCTGCTATTGTGGAACTGCATTAACATGGTTTAAATCATACTTATCTGACCGTTATCAGTTTGTAGCAGTAAATGAAGAAATATCTTATCGATCACAAGTTATAGTGAACAGTATAGAGTACCACAAGGCTCAGTACTAGGACCGTTGCTGTTCACTCTGTACATGTTAGCCTTGGGAGATATCATTAGGAAGCATGGGATTAGTTTTCACTGTTATGCCGATGATACTCAGCTCTATATCTCTTCGCGCCCCGACAAAACTTGCCAATTCAGGAAATTAACGGAATGCATAGCTGATATAAAAAATTGGAATGACTAGTAATTTCCTATTACTTAATTCTGAAAAAAGCAGAGTTTCTAATGATTGGACCAAAAACCTCAGCACATAATAACCTAGAATACTGTCTAACAATTGATGGCTGCTCAAGTCTTCGTCATCGGTTAGGAACCTGGGTGTGCTCTTGATACCAATCTTTCATTTGAAAGTAACGTTTCTAGCATCTGTAAAACCGCATTCTTCCATCTTATAAATATATCTAAATTACGACATATGCTTTCAATGAAAAATGCGGAACAGTTAGTTCATGTGTTTATGACCTCAAGGCTAGATTATTGTAATGTTCTTATGGATGGTTACCCTGCACGCATAATAAACAAACTACAGCTGGTCCACAACGCAGTAGCTAAAGTTCTTACTAGAACCAGGAAGTATGACCATATTAGCCCGGTTCTGTCAACACTGTATTGGCTCCCTATTAAACATTGTATGCATTTTAAAATATTGCTGACTACTTACAAAGCACTAAATGGTTTAGCTCCCAGTACTTGAGTGAGCTCTTAATGCATTGTAGTCCTGTGATGAAGCGAGTGCCACTGCTCGTTTCGGGCGGGGGGGAACGGTAACTGGGGTCCGTGAGAATGTAAAAAAAAAAGATGGATTACTTGCAGTGCACTCTCGTGCAAGGTGTAATTTATTACAGTGCCAATAAGAAAGACAGTCCACACAAGCCTAAAAAGTACCAAAAAAATAAACAAACAAAAAAAAGACGAAAAACTCTCCAAACCGTATCCACAGTACACAAAGGTTTGCTTGAGGCACCGCAGTTGCACTCGCTCCGACTTGGTTAACAAGTCCTGATTGTGAGTCTGGCCTCCCTTTTTATAGGCCAGACTCCGCCTTCTTTGGCAAACACCCATTGACAGGTAAATATATATTTAAGTTCCTACCAGTTACATTTTACACACAAAAACGTTCATCAATCAACATTAAACAATAGTTCTCACTGGTAATTATCAAATAAATATATTCACCACTATTAACAACACAGAAACATGTAAATGCCATAGAAATACAGCCTACAGAGTGGTCGCAAAAACGGAAGTTCAAAGACAATATTTTAAAGATGGCGGCGCCCTCGTTTCTCTGGCACATAAGGTCTATATAGCCTGAAAGGTCTGATTTATGCCCTGTTACAACAGACTTTTTTTTTCTTTTTTTTACAATGACATTTGAGTTCATGATTTTAATGTTTTTTTGTGCCAAACTAAAGACTAATGACAGACTGTTGATCTTTGAATAAAAATATGTTTGGTTCAGTTTTGAAATTCATTATCTTACCAGCCGTTTGTTGTAGTCCTTAAAAAGCAATTTCTTTAAAAGAAAATATCTCCCTTTGCTTTGAACTTTGAGTGTTGTAGCTTTGAGATGTTGTTTATGCTCAAACAGCAACGTTACACACTAACTAAAGTTAGAAAAGTGAAATCATATGCAACCACCCCTTTAAGTAACAAAAATAAAAAATAAAAAATCTCAGGCACTTTTTACTTTAATTGCGTCTGACAGAAGAAACAACAGCTTTCATGCACGTCTTTCAAAATAAAATCTTGCATAAGAAAAAAACAATTAGAATTAAGTTGTGTGTTGTTGTTTCTTTGACTACACACACCTCAACCCACTCAAAATGGTCTTGTGACCGCTTGAGAAACACTGGTGTAGACTGACATGAAAAAATACATATTATATTTATATCTTTACTCATTTACTGATGTTTGGAGTTCAAAATATCCTGCAAAAAAGCTGTGTCCAGACAGAATCTGTCTATGAAATGCTGAATGTACCTCTGACACATGTTTCATCTGGAACTCCTGCAGCTGCTGCTGGAAGCCATAGTTTGGGCCCACAAAGGAGCGCACAGCCTTCACTGCAGTAAGACAGTCTTCCCAGCTGTAGCTGGTGACAGTCATGAGGTAAGCTACCACCACGGTGGTACTGCGAGACACCCCAGCAAGACTGTAGCAGGACAAGGGTTTGTGAGGTTGAGTTTGAACATGGAAGAGCATGAATTATAATGAATGACACATTGTTTGGCATTGGGATCATGTTCATTTAAACAGACTGTAGAATAACTATATATACACTTCTGGTCAAAAGTTTTAGATCGGTAAGATTTTTTATGTTTTTAAAAGAAGTATCTTCTGCTCACCAAGGCTGCATTTATTTGATTAAAAATACAAACAAAAACAGTCATATTGTGAAATATTATTACAATATTTCTGTTCTTTCTATTCATCATAGCATCATGAAATTAAAATGTAAAAAACTATTTTCAACATTGATAATAATCATAAATGTTTCTTGATCATCAAATCATCATATTAAAATTATTTCTGAAGGATCATGTGACACTGAAGACTGGAGTAATGATAGCATAAGACAACAATGACCGTCTAGACTGTAATACTGGTAAAGGAAAAAAGCTGAATGATGCAAGCCAAACAAGATGTTACAGTTAAACCATGGTTGCCCTAAAGCTCCTGTAACCTTTATAAATGCCTGCTGAAGCAGCTCACACCATACCACATATCAAAATACCCATAATACCACACAAATATAAAACCTACCAATGAACTAGACATGACCCTCCATTAAGTCGACACTCATGGATAAAGCGTATGGACTCTTTGAAATGTTGAGACCTGACAAGACACAAGAAAGTGGCATTAGCTGCATCACAACACTAAAGTTATCACAGATATATATATATATCTGTGATAACTTTATATATATATATATA
>FLSR01001247.1:13376-24743 GCA_900092035.1 Leuciscus waleckii
ATAAAATCCATCTCAAGTCTCCTGGTTTCTGCTTCGATGAAGGAATAAAAGTTTCCAACAGCTCCTAAAGCTTAGTTCCATATAAATTCACGGATATTTTGTTGTTTGTCGTTAGTGAAAATCAATATTGACCTTCTATCTGAAAAAGGATCCTCATATAAGAAACAATACTAAAATTCAGAGTCAGTTCATTCGCATTCGGAGATCGACTATTTTTGACTGATTTTCATTGTTCTATATGTGTAAAATAGTCATAAAAATAATATATATATAATAATAAATTGTTTATGAAAGTGATGCAATGTGACTCTCTGCACGTGAGAGTATCAGATCATCATATGGATGCTCTGTGCATTGCTTTAAAGTCTTAGTGAAGGATCTTTATTGTGTCTCTATTGTGCCTCTGCCACCAATGACCAGCAGACCAGAGAAGGTCTTCAGAGACTGCTGGGAACGGGAAGGTTTGCTTTATGAAAGCCCCTCATGATAGCAGTGGGGTTGAGCTCTGCTGATTGGTTGTCAGAAACACTGGTTAAAGAAATATTTTGACTTGATTTCAGGACATCTCTCCTCAGCCTTTGAGTGGCCCGTCTGAACGCTTACTCTTTAAATTCTGAAATAAAATCAATAGTTTGGTCATGTCCTCTATAGCTATGACCTGTCACCTTTACTGTTTATACTTTAAAGGGTTAGGTCGTTTTAAAAACGCAAACACAGCGATGGTTTCAGTTTCGATTCGCTCCTTAACCATAGGGATCGTGCTCTCAAAGCTGAGACTCAAAGGAATTAATACAAGTGAAGCTCTGAGAACAAAACCGTTTCCAAATGTTTCTTAGTTTTTTTTGTTTGTTTTTGTTTACAATGGCACATTCATTAAAAAATTATACTTTAACTCAATTCAACGATGGACAGTGGTTATACATCATGGAAACATGGGTAACACTTCAGAATACTCTTCCGTCATTAAAGAGAAACTACAGAGGAACAAATAACTAACGCAATAGTAATATTAGTAGCTACTATTAACTAACAAGAAACTCTGATTAACAAATTAGTATGGAAAATCGCTCAGTTGAATGAGGTAGTTCACTATTAGCTAATCAATAACTAAAATAACACTATTGTAGACCAATGTGTGAATTTCTGTACAAAACTAAAAAATAATTAAATCTCACTTGATTTTTATGTGTGTTATTTACATGTTAAAATGATCCATGCAACATATAAATCGCAAGTACTTTACTAGTGTAAATGTTTAGCAGTGGCTGATCTTTTGGGAGCAGCTTTCATTGAGATGAATGTGAATGCTAACAGCTTTCCTCAGGTCTCATACAAAGTAATCTGGAGTATTCACTTTATATAATCTCAGCCCACAGGAGCAAATGTCACTCTAAAGACAACTCTCAATCGTTTGCAATCCCAGTTTTTCTGCGTCCTGCATAATAAGCGCACGTGTTCAAGAGCGAGCGGAAGGAACTACTTCATGGTTCTTCATACAAGGTGTGTGTTAAAGGTTAAGTGCTCGTTTTAGTGCACACTCATTAATTAGCAACAGTGAGGGATCACGTCTCATAGGAAATCCTGGGTGATTATGAGATTGGCCATTTGTCTTTTCGTTCGCTTGTGTTGCATATTACAGATGCTATTGAACTGAAGGTGCTGATCTCTCTTCAAATTAAATCCTTTTAAAGGCATTTTAAGATGTGTTTTATGTTGTGTGTTTATGTTAGGATTCAGAAACATATTTGTTTTCTGTGATTCATTGTAGATCTATGGTCCTGAACCAAGAGATTAGACTCTTGCCGTATCTGGTCGGCAAAACAGCAAAAACGCCCTTCTTGCAAAGGAACGATTCGAGCGCCGTCTTCTGTTCCTCTTTTAGTGCCCTTGAGCCCTAATGAACCTCAGTATATTTGATTTTTCTTTATTTCAAGGCTGCTTCATCATGAAGATGAGGTATAAAAAAATTATCAGGTTATAATATGTCAGTTAATGGGCTTTATTTGTCCACGTTGTGGAAATTTGGCTTCACCACACAGTGTTAAACCCCTGGTTTCATAGATAAGGCTTAGTCCCAGACTAAAATGCATGTTTGAGCTGTTTTAACCGAAAGCAATTGCACTGATATATCTTAAAATATGTCAGAGCCATTGTTTTGTCTCAAGATGCACACAAAGTGATGTTTTTTCTAAGTGTATATATATATAAAGTCATTAAAACATGAAGGCCTGGTTCCACAGACAAGACAGCCAGGATTAAGCCTTAGTTCATAGGACATTTAAACGTGCCTTTAAAAAACATTACTGGTGTGAATCTCGAGACAAAACAATGGCAGTGGCATATTTTAAGATATCAGTGCAAGTTGCTTTCAGTTAAAACAGCTCAAACATGCCTTGCCTGTGAAATCGGACATTACAACATGTCTCAGCTTAACACAGCCTTCTTCAGGCATTTTCTTTTTTATAGTGCAAAGCTAAATATTTTGTTGTGTGAGGCATTTTGATGAGAGTAAAAAATCGTGCACAATATTTAGAGTTTTTTGAGAAAACTTTTGTTTTTAGAGTGTGTATAGGCCTATTATATGACTAATTGTCCACAGACTGATTAGGCAGTAAGCATATGAGACCATCCATCAAAGCAGAAGCAACACAGCGGATAATGTCCATATAATTGCAGTGAATTATCCTCCATTACAGCTTTCCATTGAACAACAGGAATTAGAGCAACTGAACCTTTTGGCATCTGTTTTTTTAAGCAAGCTTGTCAAAAATGTTCTCTATCTTCCCTGCATCTGTCACTTCGGCAGCTTCTGAAACTGATTTTCCTCTGGCAATCCAGCGAGACATGAGGTGAGTAATGGCTTGCCACTGTCAGCACTGCCAAATGCTTCAAACTGATTTGCAAACGCAAGGGATGTGTGTTAAGACTGCGAATCAAGTCATTAGCATTCATGAACGTGACATGCAACCAAACTCAAGGTTATTTTGGCTATAAAGTGTGTTACTCATAGCCGGACAATATAGGGTCTATAGTTAACCTAGACGGTGAACTGACGGCTATTGCTTGCTGGGTAGTATAGGCTACATTTTGGCTACTGTTTTATGAATACTGTGAATTCGGACATACTATCATGTTCGCTTTCTGTTTTCGCCTACTATATAGTAAGGAAGTATGTGATTTCGGATGCAGCCAGTTACATTTGTTCTTGAATGAACGAGGCAGTTTTAGGGAATCAGTGTATTTGAGCAAATCGGTTGCGTGAATCATTCAATGGTTCACTCATAAAGACACTTCTTTCGGTCCTGAATGAATCAGTGTTTTGAACAAATCTGTAAAATAAATGATGCAGTGACTCACTTATAAAGACGTCTTTTTTTACAGTCATGTGTTGCCACCTACTGGTGTGACTTCATTAAAAATTCATAAAAAAAATAGGCCCTGTTTACACCTGGTATTAAGATGCGTTTTGGTCGATTGGATCACAAGTGGACGACACTAAATACAGGTGTAAACCGGGTCTAAAACTTTTTGAGCTTGTCCACGTTCAACCACTTCCAGAGGTAGTTGAAAACACATCAGACCGATTCGGTTGCTTTCGTAGTGTAAACGCTCATGTGGTCGAATGTGTTCAACAGCCACAAAAGACTGTCTACTCTCCATCTACTGCGCTAATGCGTAACATTTTAGGAAGACAGGCCAGACGGGATTTAAATTTTGTCGGCTAGAGCCCAAGTTTAGTTTGAAGAGAAAGTTTGAAGTTTTGTTCATTTGATTGATATATATATATCAATCAAATGAACAAAACTTCAAACTTTCGTAAATATATATATATATTTACCCGCCCATAGACCCTCATCTCGAAGAAATCAGGACAGAAGTGGTTGAAAGTGGACAAAAGAGACGGATTAAAACACCAGATGTAAACGGAATGTGTCTCCCTCGTCTACTTGTGATCCGATCGACTGAAACGCATCTTAATACCAGATGTAAACAGGGCCAAAGTTACTAAATCCAAAAAATCACAAAGGATGTTTCTTTATACTTCAAAATACAATTTGACTTATTCCCAATGTTTTTTATTTCTCAAAATTCTTTGAGAAGGTTTCTTTTTTTTACATTACATTTTTTACATTACATTACAGGGTTTTTTTTTATACTTTACATTTTTATTCAAAATGACACAATGACATACAAAGAGGCCGTCAAACAGAATTATGATTATAATGGCACTGATTATTAAGATATTTACACTACATTAGCTGTGCTGCGTTGTGGTTTGACTGAATCAAACCAAAGCCCATGTATTTGCTATGCTGCTTTATTCCCAAAGTCCATGAAAAATGTAGGTTAATCTTCCAGCACAGAGTGTTCAGCAATTTCTCCCAGAGCTCCTGCTAACAGGCAAACAAATTTAAGATTTACCACAGAATCCCAAAAATAAAGCATGCCACTCTTTTAAAATTCAAATAGGCATAATCTCAATCTGAATATTTAGATTTAAATGCATATAATAATGTAAAATTAAAACTATAAATAGGATCCAGTGTATTGGGGTTAATTTTTTTATTATAATAATAATAATCCATTCCATTTATATTGCGCGTTTTTTACATGGAAGGGGGGGGCCTCCTCAACCACCACCATATATGTAACTGTTCAGTCACAGCTGTACGATCTGAAACTGATTTACACAAACAGATGCAAGAGGGAAGAACTGTATTGTCAATTGACAGACGTGATTAATAAAGGACCTGAGTTTGTGCATCTCCATTTGAGTATGTGAAGAGATGAGAAGACTTAACCAAGACTGACAGCTCATAATGATGAATGTCAGATGAGGGGTCACGATCATGCATATAGCAGTGAAATTATTCTCCAAAGTGAACAGAATTCAGTTTCATTGCATTATTATTCTGTGTGCATGAAGCTTTATTGCTTTCATCAAGCGAGACGCATGTTATAGAAACTCCATCATCACGTTCCCATTCTTGCCACTGACCTGTTTACAAGCGGGCTAACGTAAATGCACAATCACTCAAAATAATAATAATTCTGTGGCTAAACCTAATTTGATTGTGGGCAAAGGTTCCCCTTAGGAATGTAGCATTGTGGGCACTGGAAATTGATTTTTTTCAAAGGGATAATAGTTTATTCAAAATGAAAATCTTCATGTCGTTTCAATCCTGCATGAGTTACTTTGTTCTGTGAAACATAAAGGAGATATTCTGGATAAATATTTTACAAATAATATTTAGATTTACACTCTCTGTGCTTGCTGGGAAATGGAAATGAATGGCTAGTTACAGCAATGCTGCATTAAAGTTCCCATGAAGTTTTTAGGCTTTTCGTATGAATATGTTTCTCTTACTGTTATCTATAAGCTAGTGTGCTCCAAAACAATCACATTTAGAAGATATAAGCATTCAAAACTTACAGTCTCTCAGTTCTGCCAATATGTAGGCTATCAATGATTTTGATGACATCACTCTGCACTTCAGCTTCTCATTAGATTTTCTGTCCAATCAAATGCTCTCTAGAATCTGAAGCTCCGCCCCCTACATTATAAATAGACGCTGAAGCTGCGGCTGAAATCGGTCACTTGTTCACACATTTACTATTTTCTACATGATGAATGGCGCATAGTGCACTATATAGGGGATAGGGAACGATTCAGACAGCGTAAATATGCTTTCCATAGGGCCGAATGAAGTCTGGTTTCACATTAGTGTTGTGCGAACCGTCGCCTCGCTCATCAATACCATCTAGAATTCAATGCAGAATTGAGAATTGTTCAAATGAACAAATAATGTTTCATTTTCATTTTAAAAATTAATGACTTAGACTAACAACTGGATTTAGATGTTAAATCATAAAGCACATTAAGACATAAAGCACATTTTTAGAGTACCTGACATTTTGCACCTCCAATAACAAACAAAAATCTTCCTCAATTTCATTGACTTTATCATTTGAACAGAAGGGAATAATCAACCAAAATTGGATATGCTTGAAACGTTTTTATTCACAATGACCCATTTTACAAGTCAGTAAAGTGAACTATTGCAATTGACTCATGTTATCAGAAGATGAATCTGAAGTGTAAACACATTTAAACGTTTTTTTCTCTCTCTCAAAAATGACACATTGCTTTGAAACTCCATCAGAAAGACGGCGTTGTTGTTTAGATGATGTGAAGACTGTTCACACTGCGTTCAGCAGGATTTGTGTTATCCAATGAAAACCTTTAGAGATGGACTGAACAATACAAAGTGCTTAAGGACCGTTTAGAAAACAGTTTCTCCCCTTCGTGACTTTTTCCTGTAAAGGTCCAAAAGTTCAGTCAATATTTTTCTGTCCTTTTTTCCCTCAATAGGAGAGAATAACAGTTGTCCTGAAGCTCCGCTTTTGGAAACAAAAGAAAGAAGAAAAAAAAAGCTTTTGCGTTCCCTGACGGACACTTGTTAATTCTTTTACATCACTATCTGCTTTAATTCACCCATTAAATGAAAATAAATAAAAAGAATAGATAGATAGATAGATAGATAGATAGATAGATAGATAGATAGATAGATAGATAGATAGATAGAGAGTTATAGATAGAAATAGATAGATAACTGGTTATGGTTATATCTGAAAGAGAATAGATAGATAGATAGATAGATAGATAGATAGATAGATAGATAGATAGATAGATAGATAGATAGATAGATAGATAGATAGATAGATAGATAGATAACTGGTTATGGTTATATCTGAAAATGCAATTCTATTTCAAATCAGCAGTGTCTGAAAATCCACGATGTACGATGATGATTTAAAAGTTCAAACAAGTCTCAAGTCACATCCCGATCTCCATCTGCACCACAGCAACTCCAGGCGGAGCCTCCGCGACCTTCTTCCTCCTGGACACCAGTTTGGCCAGGTTTCGGATGGACGGAGTGGCTCGAAACAGCAGTTGTTTTAGGCCGGAGCGGTACTCCTGTCGGATCAGACAGTACAGCACCGGGTTCAGGCAGCTGTTGGTGTGCGCCAGGCACACGGTGATGGGGAACGCGTAAGCCTGCGCGTTGTAAAACGCGTTACTGAACGGAACCAGGTCGAATTTGATGAGCACTCCCCAAACGGTCAGCGCCTGGTTGGGAAGCCAGCACAGAAAGAACGATAGAACCACAATGGTGACGGATTTGGTGACTTTGGAGCGGCGCTTGTGCAGCCCTCTCTCGCTGTCCGAGCCGGGAATGCCGCTGACGCGCCGCCGCAGAACGAAGCGCAACAGGAGGAGGTAACAAACGCAGATGATGACCAGCGGAATCACGAAGCCCAAAAGGACCTTCTGGGTCTGATAGAGACCGAGCAGCAGCTGCGGGTCCCAGCTGCCGGAGTCCGAGAAGCGGACGAGGCACAGCTCGTCGTCGGACACCTGCGCCGTGGTCGAGTACACCGCGTGAGGGATGGTGACCACCACAGACACCAGCCAGATCCCCAAGCTGGCCCACTTGACCTCGGCCCAGGCCGTTTTGGGACTTTGCATCCGTAGGGAAGAGGACAGAGAGCAGTAGCGCGCCACGCTCATGGCCGTCAAGAAGAACACGCTCGCGTACATGTTCATGGTGGTCACCGAGCTGATGATCTTGCACATCACCTTTCCAAACGGCCACCTGAAGTCCAAAAGTGTGTCCACGGCCCAGAACGGAAGGGTCAGGACGAACTGCAGGTCTGTCACGGCTAAACTCATGACGAAGCAGTTGATGGACGACTGCTTGAGTCTGTGGCGCGACTGGAGCAGGTAAAGTGCCAACAGGTTCCCGACGGCCCGAGCGCGCACACGATCAGGAGACGAGCGCGATCACCACGCGCATGGCCATGCTTGAGCTGTCGCCGTAGAGCTCGGGCGCGGACTCTTTGGAGAGGAGCTGGAGCCAGCATCGGAGCGACAGGTTCTGGACAGTCCGGTTCGACAGCACATCGCCCTCGTCCAGTGCCGGACCGCACGACCCTAAACCCGGTGCCGACGCGCTGCTGTTCCCCTGCATGGCACGGCTTTACGCACCCGTACGATTTCTATAACATTCCATGTGCTGCACAAATGTTTCCCTAAAAGTCATCCTACAGGTGCAGCATGCGATCCTAATATTCCCAGATTCAGAGACTGCTGTGAATCTGTGCTGCTCCTCTCTCCTCGGACTCTCCACACCTGAATGAGCTCGTGGAGCATCACTGCGCTTTTATAGCGGAGACTGCCACTGTCACATGGAGAGGTTGGAGCTTATAGCGTTAAAAAGGAGAACATAAATATAGTTTATTATTATTATTTAACTTATTATAAAATCATTTGCTAAATAAATAAATGTATGAAATTACAAGACTGAAATTCCATAAATAGCTGTTGGAAATTACAGGAGTAGTTGGCATAAAACATTTATATTATTATTTTTTTACATTATGATTTTAAATGTATAATTTAGATTCTCTAATGCCATTTATTTTTGCATTACATTAAAGACAACTGATGGGTAAAGGTTATCTTATTTGTCATTAAAATACCACAATTAGATTTATAGTTTATCTGTAAGCAAAATATAACATCTTTTATTTGTTTATTGAGGTTAAAAATGACCCAGACATGTTTTACAATATTCACCCATTTTCTGTTGCAATGCATTTAAAAAATATATTTTATTGAATTTTTGAATTGTATTGATATTTTTTACTCTTATTTTGTGTTTCATATTTTAAGAAAAACATTATTTTAAGGCATATTTCTCACACACACACAAAATCCTACTGCATTTGCATATTACAGTTGTATTGCATAAATTATGCAATAATTATTTGTCATTAATTGTGCACAGATTACTTTTTTTTTTCATGGTTCTTTTAGCAAAGACTTTAGAGAGTGTGCATGCTCAAACGTTCTTTAAAAATAATCTCACCCTGAGAAATATTCACTGTAATAAAAAGTGGGACAGACACACACTCACATTCAAAATGAACCCCAAAGCCATTAACATCGTCCTAAACTAGAATCGTGGGCTTGATGAAGAGTGCATTTTTGTGGTTGAAACACAAAAGCCTTTTCTGACTCAAGCAAAGTATAGTAACTGGAACACATATCTCCTATCTCACTCCTGGGAGATTTATACAGAGATTGTCTCTGTGTATGCAATTTTAATTATATAATCTAAGAATGCATTTTCTTTTATAGGTCAAACAAGGTGACTTTTCTGAATGGATATGTTCCTTTTTCCTTGTACATGCATTTTTACCTTAATAGCAAATCCTTATGAGACAAAGACTGATATTTAGGTCATTTTAGGTCATGCTCATCATGCTTTTCCATACAAGTACGTTTAAGGGCTAAACAAACAAAAAAAATAATAGTGGTGCAAATCTATTTACAGTATTTATTCATAGTGATATGATATGATCATGCTTTTTTTACCACTCAAACAATATTTCTTGGAGGATGTTTCATGAAGGGTCTAACAGAATGAAGTTAAATCGATGAGAGGAAAAAAATAACAATAAATTGATTACCATTTAATATGTATTCTTAAAACAACAAGATTATTAGAGAATAGAAAATAGGAAATGCTCCAATTCACTTAAAAGCAAACTAATTTGTATATTTAAATAACATTAAGTTTATAAACTTTACTTCCTTGATGACATTTTGCCTGTAAAAATGGGTCAGTATTCAGACTTCATATCCCGTCAGAAGTGTTACTGCAATGCAAAGGGAATGCAGTGTTTGTGAGAGAGAGAGAGAGAGAGAGAGAGAGAGAGAGAGAGAGAGAGATCAGAGCAGGTTCTCCACAAACACTCTTTGAGAAGAATCCTGTAATCCAGAACGACTACTCGGCCCTGGGCTCTGTGAGCAGTGATTGATCATGTTCGAGGAGGAGGGTCAATCGACTTTTCCTCAAAGCAGCTGATGCACTAATTGAATTCATTTCAGGACAACTGGCTTTGCCTGCGCAGATTCTGAGATGTTCCATTGTTTAAGTGTCTCTTCTTGAACGTTGTGTGTGCATAGAATATATAATGAGGAATAATTAACAATCAATCTTAAATCATTCTAATGGGACCAAACAAGAATCCTCAAAGAATCAAATAAGAACTGGATAATTAATAATTTTCACACTAATCAATAATAATTTTTAATCCCAAAAATATGATAATTGAAAGATTTTTTTTTGTTTTTGTTTTTATTAAAGTTATACTATAGCTTTCAGCCCTCTGGGGGTTGAATCATTAAACTACAAGTTACATGCGGACCGCGGAGGAACATTGTTATGGTAATGAGGTGAGTTGTGCTTCGTGCGGATGAATCTGATGCTTGAGGCGCGCCACCGTACTAAATGAACATTTTCACTGCGACGAGATCAAAACTCTCCAAATAACGAAAGAGGGATATCTGAAAATACTGTATTTCTTATGAGCAGGTATGAGTAGCTTATGTGCCGTTGTTGTTTTGACTTGTTGAAGTGAACCATTTTAAAATAACGTTACAAAAACTTTGCCAATGCTTTTCAGGTAGGCTAATGGTGTAGCTAAACTATAACTTGGCAATTTATAGTCAAATAGACTAAGAGATTGGCATTGTTACCAACAAACATTGTTTTGAGAGCAATGTACAGCATATATGATGCAACTATGTTGATTCGTGATTTATTATTGATGTCGCTTTCACTTTTCGTTAATGCATATACCCAGCAAACACATTTACGTTGCAACGTCTGTGGCACGTTGCATTTCTACTATTATTTTATTATGTCTATGGTCTGGACAAGCACTGGACTACACATGTACTCCTCACTGCCCTGAAGCGGGAAAATCAGCCTTTTAAATGGATTTTTATGAATTATTCAAACCTGCTGACAACCTCCTTGTCTAATGTACATTTATTTGATCATCTTCTGGTCAGGTATGACACATATTTAACTTTATGCCAAAAGTATGAAGCCAAAATGTATGGCAAGCCGTTTTAGCTTAAATTGTACCCAGTGTTACTCGTCGTAATTGCATTTTTACTAGTAAGAATAAAATTAGAGAGCTCTACAATTAAATTCTTACTAGTAGCAATTACAATTAGAGAGCTCTACAAATGAATTTTTAATAGTCACATGTCTATGGCAAGCCGTTTTAGCTTAAATTGTACCCAGCGTTACTCGTCGTAAATGCATTTTTACTAGTAAGAATTCAATTAGGGAGCTCTACAATTCAATTCTTACTAGTAGCAATTACAATTAGAGAGCTCTACAAATGAATTTTTACTAGTCATATGTCTCCATTGACTTCCATTCGTTTTTAATTAAGGAGCTGTACAATTGAATTGTTACTAGTAAGAATGCAATTGCAGAGCTC
>FLSR01001247.1:39107-55793 GCA_900092035.1 Leuciscus waleckii
CAAGTATTGTGTGTGTGTGTGTGTGTGTGTGTGTGTGTGTGTGTGTGTGTGTGTGTGTGTGTGTGTGGTTCAGGTATTCCCTATGTTGTGGGGACAAAATGTCCCCATAAATGGAAATGATTTGGCCCCCATGGGGAAAACCGCTTATTAATCAATGTTTTTTTGTTTGTTTTTATGTAAAAATGCAGAAAGTTAGGGGATAGAATTTACAGTTTATACAGTATAAGTCAACACATTATGCCTAAAGTCCCCATAAAACATGAAAACCCAACGTGTGTGTGTGTGTCACTGTTTGTGTTTACCTGCCCTCCAGTCCATCTATATATTCTTTCTTTTTCTTGCGGCTCTCCTGTGCCGACTGCTTGTTTCGGATTTTCCTTCTAATCTTCTTCAGAATCTTTTCTTCGTACTGATAAAAACATGAGAGAACAAGCCAGACAAAATGTTAAGAGGAATTCATCTTGAATTGACATGGCACAAGTGTCTACATTTCAAACATTTATTCTGATACAGATTTTAGTGGAAGGTCTGAAGTATGCGGTTTGTGAGTTGAATCAAATCAGCTTAATCATGTGATTATCATTATCCCATACACAGAGGGAAAAACCTCTGCGGCTGAGAATGTGTTATTACGATGAGAGCTGCCTTTGCCTTTCATCACTGACTTCCTTCATCTCAGCCTTTATAAAAGCCTCTTTCCTCCCTGCTGCTGATGTCTATCTGGCTTCCAGTAAATATAGAGACATGGAGCAATGACATGTGCAGACATGGATAGATTATTACAGGTCATGTGACCTTGGTCTCAGGTGGAACGTGTGTGTTCAACGTGCCTTGTTTAGAGGCAGTTGGCTGGGAAGATTGACTCCTTCCTTGGCTAGAAGTTTCTTCTCATCTTCATTGAGCATCAGTTCTTGCTGGGATTGCTGGTTGGAGGGTTTTGTCTAGACACAGAAACACACATTTTATTTCATGCTCTTGTTCAAAAACTGCATATGTTTTGATTATGATTAAAGACACTTTACTTATGGCCAGATTTACTAAACAGGGCAAAGTAGCTTGAGAGCGCAATTCCAAAAAAGCACAGATGGGAGGGGATTGTTCTGCACGTGATCTACTGTCGACACACAAATTAAAGACGCAGCCGGATCATTTCCATAATGACCAACACAATCTACCAAGAGCAGCGCAAATCAGTGTCTGTTTTTTTTTTTGGGCCGGTAAATAATGGCGCAAATACTGTACCAGTAAATTGACGAGCACAAACCACCTTAGTAAATCACCTTGCATGATTAATTTCAATATTCTCCGCCCATAAATATTGCATCTGAAAGGGAAACTTGTACAAATGCATATGCAATAAGGTCAGCCGCAAAAATAACCCTGTTCACGCAAGTATCAATGCAATGCATTGACAACAAAAGTGCTGCGGATACATTTGTTCATCTGTGTGATTTTATCCAGCATGCATCAAAACGCATAAATCAGACGCAATGCCACATCAGCCCTAACACTGAAACAGCATCTGTGGAGGCCTTGAAGCACTGTGAAAAGCACTACCAGCTCTCTATTGTGCTTTATGTTGTCAGGTAATGTTTACAGGTCAAAGTCATTATCTGTATGCTACAGGACGACCCTATGTTTAGCCTATGTTTGATTGAACACATTGCCCCCCTCAACATGCTTTTATCTGTTCAAAGGACACTATTAAGCTGTTTACTGTCTACACAGGCGGCTGCTTTGTAGATAATGGACACTTAACTCTTTACCTGCCATTGAAAGAATTTTCCTCATTTATGAGACAATGCTTGCCACCAAACGCCAATTTTACACATCTGGGTTTTTGGCTTCCGGATTGGCCCATGCACGGGTAAACTTTTTCCGGTGGGTGTATTATATACACACCGGAAAAAGTTTTCCCATGCATGGGCCAATCCGGAAGCCAAAAACCAGGTAGCCAATTACACACGTGTGAATGCATACCTATATATATATATAACTGTGTGTGCGTACTGGGAGTTTAGATTTAAAATATATATATAATTAAGTGCATATTTCTGTGACACGACAGCCGGTGAATTAAAACCACCCGCCGGTTACTTTGAGCACGGTCTGAGTGGCCGTATAAGCTACAAATTAATTTCTTTGTAGTTCAACACCAACTTGGAAAACAGACAAAACAGAAAAGGTAAGAAGCAATATTTGAGAAAAGGCATATTATGTGATAGCCGCAAACCCGTAGCGGAACTAACTTTACACATTGGCCCATTGAAGGATTTTTCCGTGTTTTCATTGTTATACGGTAGGCGGCGCTATTACACATCTTCTGAAAGAGTACAGAATCTCTGGATCAAAACACAGGTGAAGAATTAGCAGAAACAAGCATTTTAGTCCAACAAGCATTTTAGTCTTTGGGAGAATTATTATATATATATTTTTTTTTAGCTTTTTGTTCAAAATGTTGCTTTTTTATGAACTTACTCACATTGTTGATAAAAGAAAAAGAATGCATTCAACTTTTTTTGTCACTCTGGGATTGACTTCTTAGTATGGAAGCTTGTTTCCGCCACTGAATAAAAACTTGCCTTTGCGAGTTATAAAGTCAGAATTGTGATGTATAAACTTGCAATTCAATTTTTTTCCTCAAAACTGGACTTTATAACTTGCAATTGCGAGTTTATCTCTCACAATTCTGAGAAAAGAAGTCAGAATTTTGCATTGTGAGAAAAAAAAACTGAATTGCGAGTTTATATCCGGCAATTGTGAGAAAAAAAACTGAATTGCGAGTTTATATCCGGCAATTGGAGAAAAAAAAGGTCAGGATTGCGAGATGTAAATGTGCAATTGAGAGAAAAAAAAATCTGAATTGTGAGGAAAAAGTTGCAATTGTTCTTTTAAATTGTTTTATTCAGTGGCGGAAACAAGCTTCCACATCTTAGTGAACAACGCATGCAATAAGCTGCCTTTAATTTTAGCCAAAAAAAAACAAAAACATTCTTACAAGCCTTTTTAGAGCTATTGTGTGTTTCTCTCCTTCTCTGTCATGTATTTCTTCCCTCCACATCTCCTGTTTTCTAGAATTAAATAATCTCCACTGCTTTCTCTCTCTCTCCTCTCCTGGTTACCAGTAGCATCCATGTCACACTGAATGTCACAGCAGGACTGTGTAGTCACATACATGGTGTCTGTTCATGTTCTGTCAGACTCAGTACTCACCGGTTCTCCGATGTTGGAGAGCAGCAGGTCTTTTACAGTGAGCTGGTAAACGGGGGTTGGTTGAGTTCTCGTGCACTGAGAGTCTGTCAGACCGTCATTGAACAGACAGGCTTCCCAATCTGCTGCACGCACAACACACACACACACACACACACACACACACACACAGAGAGATGAGCGTTTTACATCGCAGAATGCATTAACATCACACTGTGTCTGAAGCCCAACAGACAAAAAATATATTTTCATTTTCTGAGAGGTTGTTGTTACATTGCCAGATGGTAGATAGAGTTTTGGTGTTTTTTTAGGATGTTGGCAAATAGTTGCTAGGTTGTTTTGAGAGTTTACCACATTTATAGGTGGTTGCTAGGCTGTTGCTAAGGTGTTCTAAGTGTTTATCACATTTCTATGTGGTTGCTAGGCCATTGCTGTGCAGTTGCTCAAGGGTTCTGAGTGTTGATCACATTTCTAGGAGGTTGCTAAGCTGTTGCAATGCAGTTACAACTTACTAAGGTGTTCTAAGTGTTTATCACATTTCTAAGTGGTTGCTAGGCCATTGCTGTGCAGTTGCCAATGTGTTCTGATGGTTGTTAGTACTTAGGGGTTCCCGGGGTCGTTACCCCTATTTCTAGGTGGTTGCTAGGGCATTGCTATGTAGTTCTAAGATGTAGAAGTGTTTATCAAATTTCTAGGTAGTTGCTAGGCTGTTTCGGTGCAGTTGCAAGGGTGTTCTGATGGTTGTTAGCACTAAGGGGTCGTTACCCCATTTCTGGGTGGTTGTTAGGGCGTTGCTATGCAGTTGCTAAGGTGTTCTGGGTGTTTATCAAGTTTCTATGTGGCTGCTAGGCCGTTTCTGTGTAGTTGCCAGTGTGCTCTGATGGTTGTTAGCACTAAGGGGTAACAAGGGGTTGTTACCCCATTTCTGGATGTTTGTTAGGGCATTACTATGCTAATGCTAAGTGTTCTCAGTGGTTGTTAGCACATTTTTGAGTGGTTGCAATTGTTTTAGGTGGTTTCTGTTGGTGTTGCTTGATGGTTGCCTTGCCATGGTGTTCTGGTGGTTGTTAGCACTAAGGTGTTTCAAGTGAGTCGTTACCGGTTGCTAAGGTGTTTGCTATGCAGTTGCTAAGATGTTCCGATGGGTCATTACATGTGGTTGCTAGGGTGTTGCAGTGTAGTTGCTAAGGTGTTCCAATAGTTTTTTTTTTCTAGGTGGTGCTAGGGTTTAGAAAATGAATAGTTGAATAAAGTCGTTATTTTTGTTTGTTTTTGCGCACAAAAACTATTCTCAACACTTGATAAACTTATAGTTGAGCCACTGTAGTCACATGGACTATTTTAAACATTGTCTTTACTAACTTTCTGGGCCGGAAAGTTTCAATAACATAGAAGCCTATGGAGGAGTGAGACAGCTCTCAGATTTCACCAAAAATATCATAATTTGTGTTCTGAAGATGAACTCTAAGGGTTGATTCTTCACTACATTTCATCAGACTTTGAACTCTGAAAGCTTTGAAAGTCTATTGTGTGTTCTGATTTTGCAAGCCTTACAGGTTTTTGTGATTGAAACAAATGGAAATGCGATAGCCTGCAATTTTGCCTTATTTCTGCAATTTTCCACTTGTAGTAGTCAATACCAGCTAATCAAGATACATAAATCCCAGGCTAATCAAAAATGTTTGCCCTGTCCCGCTGCTGTATTACAGCAAATGACCATCAATATTGCCTACTCAGAGAAAAGTACAATTGAACAACAATAACCCTGTGATCATGTTAACAAAAACAAAAATTTATGTTTTCTTAGAGTTGAGTTGATTTCTTGGATCTCAAATAAAAACTGAAATGTTTGTTGCCTATAAAACTCGGTTGCACATAAGGCAGTTTTCATAAACACTTGTCTTCATGACAAATTTATTTAAGCATATATAATTAGTAAATAAGCTCCTCTATAGTGTTTTTAATAGCTATCTAACGAACTGTGAACTTTGGATAACTTTCCTGGGGTAAATGCAAAATTAAATTGACGTCTTTCCATGGTTGAAACACTGATTAAGTGATTATATGAGGCATGATTCATTTCAGTAACTGTATCTTCATGCATAAAATGATAAAATGGACAAAGTCTTAAAGCTAAGACTTGTTTACAAGTCTTGTTTACTTGTTCTTAACTAACAAAGCACAAAGCTCTTTGTGATTATGGGATGGGAGGCGTGCTGCAAATAATGTTTATTGTAGGGAAAAACTGTGGATCTGGCAACCCTGGCTTGAACTACATGTAATTCATAGGGTCAAATAGAGCCTGCTTTAACGTCGCTATTTTTTAACTGTTAATGTGTTATTTGTCGCGTTAGTTCCAGTAGAGATTTCAACAATGCCTTTATGCCACTTTACTTAAAAAAACAAACATCTGAGACAAAGTTGATACTTGAAACATAAGCGAGAAGTTTCCTGAGCTATAAAAGACAGTGGTGGACGAGTGTCACAAATCAAGTATTTGCGTAAAAGTACAGATACCATGTTAAAATATTGCTCCAGGAAAAGTATAAGTAGCCTACTTATTTAAGTTTGACTTAAACGTACAGAAGTGCTTGATTTTTAAATGTACTTATTAAGTATTAAAGGTAAAAAGTACTGATCAATGAACCATAGCTTTTCTCCTAGCACGAATAAGACAAATTGGTGCATATTTGCAGTGTTATTTGGAACCAATTCAACAGGTTCATTGGAAAGAATGAATCGGACATCGCTATTTTTTTTAACCGTTAATGCGTTATTGTCACGTTAACTTGTCTTAAATTCAACACTAGAGATTTTCTTCACACACTCTATGAGT
Source organism: Leuciscus waleckii (assembly GCA_900092035.1). NCBI lineage: Eukaryota > Metazoa > Chordata > Actinopteri > Cypriniformes > Leuciscidae > Leuciscus > Leuciscus waleckii. Next base: position 45,154 of record FLSR01001247.1, read on the forward strand.
TTCAGTCTGACACGTTTTTCTGCCCCCTTTTGATTGACAGGATATAATCGGCCATGATCATTGGCTGTTTTTAAGCAAGTAAATAATTGAAATAATAATGAAAATAATTGCTTTTATCGTCCGAAACATCGGTGCATCTCTGCTTTATTGCATCCCTGATGCAGTGTGTAGTCACCCCGAACTGTACTCTTTAAACTTGTGTTGACATAATGATTGTTGATGTTGTTTTGACTGTGAAATAATCAACTAGATTCTGGTGGGACTGCAGTTTGAAGAGCGAGATCTCACCCAGATCAATGGAGATATCCGGCTCTGTGTTTGCGGCATGAGCGGCCGGCTGAGGAAGAAGATGAGGATGCTGAGGGAGGAAGATGGAGTCGAAGAGCGGGCTGGTGGGGGGTGGTGGGGGGCTGTCCAGGTGGTCCGACGGGGTGTCGTCACTGATTCCACTGTCACAGGGTGAAGGGACCCAGAGAGGAGAGCAGGGCTCCGACAGCAGGGAGTCCAGGAAGCTATCAACAACACCTTCACCCTGACTCTGACTCTGCAGGGATGCAGACACAAAACACATCTCTGTCACAGCAGAGACACACATGCACAACCATGATACACACACATTGCAGATGCGTCATCTGTGTCTCTAAAGTACAGTATTTCATGTTTCGTTCACTTTAACATGGACTTTAATTGCTCCTACAAAAGATAAAGTGGGTTTTCACAGCGATGCTATAGAAGTGATTATATGATTCATTTCAGTAAGTATGAATCTTTTTGGTTCCCCCAAAGAACCTTTCAGTGACCAGTTCTTCATTTAAAGAACATCTTTTTGGGGAGTGAAGGCATTTAAACATATCTAAATACCCCTTTTTCTCAATAAAGAAATCTATATTTGAAATATTATATTTATATTTTTATAAAGAAAATGGATGTAAAATATTCTTCATGGAACCATCAATTGCAATAAAGAACCTTTACTTTTAAGAGTGTAAGAGAATTCAATTGTACAAAAATACGTCTATATTTACACAATATAAGAAAACAAATATTTCCATTTATAATACATAATACAAATATATAAATTTTTTATATATATTTTGATGCAAATATTGTAATCTCAATTTCTGTCCAACAAAAATGTGGTTATTTTACAGTATGGGTGCATTTTGTCATCTTGCTAAATAAGTTTAATCTTAGTCATAAACAAATGTTAAAATTGTAAAAACTGAATGTTTGTATTTAGATCAGTTAATAAGTCCTATTTTCTTATGTTTCCTATTTTCGTTTTCTTTCTGTCCCAAGTATTGCTTTGCACCCTTGTTAGTATGTACTAATGGCAACTTTAATAAATTAACCCAACTAGCTAGACAAGCATCAATTTCTCTCATGTAACAGCATGTTTCAAGTAATCAAACATGAATTAAAGTATGCAATGCTTTCCTCAATAGATACACAGCAAATTAGCATATTATAAATATTTCTGAAGGATCATGTGACACTGAAGACTGGAGTAATGATGCTGAAAATCCAGCTTTGATCACAGGAATAAATGACATTTTAAAATGTATTTAAATATAAGAATCGATTTAAATTGTTTTAAAGAATCGATTTATTTTTTATCAAATAAATGAAGCCTTGGTGAGCATAAGAAATCTTCTCCACAGTTCTCTATAGGTTTTAGAATAATACACAACAGTTTCATATATCAGATGCAAACACACACAGACAAATCTGGGTCAGACATGTCACTGAAGACACACAAGAAGAATTTCAGGGTGCCTCATTTATTAAAATAACAAAACAAAACAAATATTCTCAGTATGCTCTCAGTAGGGCGGTTGTCTTGTGATTGATCAGATAAACCATAAATATCAAATGGCATTTCACTCACGCTTTGATCCGTGATTGACCACGCAAGACGTCACCATCGCTCTCCATATGAGAGACCTTATGGGGCTCAAAGAGCAGGTCTAGGAGTTCAATCCCGGAAAAACCCTGAGATATAGAGGAAAGGTGAAAAGATGGAGGAAACGTGGGAGAAAAGCAAATGTAAGTCATGTCAGAAGGTGCTTTCCCACAGTAAAGTCACCATGAACCTTCCCGCATCTCTTCTCTGATGACGCGTTAAGGGCGGAGCAACCTGTCACTCACACCAGATCCACCAATAGCATTTTATCTGACCAAGCTGATCTGGTTTTAAGGGGTTTTTGGGCAGATATCAGCTGGTCAGGTTTAGAGAAAAGCTGGCTGACTATCTAAACCAGGTGAAATATCTGTTTTGTTGGTATTAAAGGGCACTTTAATGGGCACTTATCAGCTGATCAGGCTAATCGATCATCTGAACCAGGTGAAATATCTGTTTTGTTGGTATTAAAGGGCACTTTAATGGGCACTTATCAGCTGATCAGGCTAATCGATCATCTGAATACACATATGTGCTGTTCACTAAAGCAATGGCATTCTGTCTTTTAGTGCATTCAAGTCATATCGGAAAGATCATGTTTACAAGTTTGACGTCACTACTAAAGTCGTAATTACGAGTGGGAAACTTGAGGTCGCCTCAGTGAGAACACATGCCAGATGCAATGGATCCAGCGTCTGTATTAATGGTAAATTGTACATACAAAATGCCATATATTGTACAATAACAACAAAATATATAGTGATTCAATTTACAGCACCTTCATAAATTGAATGAAAAAGCAAAAAAAAAAAAAAAAAAAAAATACTTTTTTATTTTTCAAGCTCAGTTTTCATACTTTTTTATTCTTCAAGCTCAGTTTTCACAGGACAAAAGTGTTTTGACACTATCTCAATGTAGACGGAAGGGTTAACGTCAAATAGCCTATCCCGATTAATGACAAATCGATGTCTTAAGCAAACCTGGGCACAGTTTGAGACTTCGTTGAGAAAGAACGTGAGATTACCAGGGTTTTCCTTGCAAGAAAAATATCATAGAGGTTTATTGTTTAGGATAGTAAGCATTCTTCTAGAAACCATCCTGCAACATGGTGGTGACCACTCAGATTTTCTTCAGAAAGAGTCTTCATTACTTCCGCATGTCTGGGCTCCTGAATGTAAAACTTCCCTCCACCATTTATTAAAGAGTGAGGCAGGAAGCTGCTCCGACCATAAAAGTTTAACCATGTCCGCTGGGCATTATTAATATTAATTTGAAAGTCTTCAGAGTCATTGTTAGTGCTGTATAGCACAGAGAACACCTGTAGTTAGTGTAAAGAAGATGACATTTGAAGCACAGCTGGCTATTTGTGACACAGCTGACAGAAACATCTCTTCAAGCCTGGTTACAGCATAAAGCAACAGGATAGCATCAAATGTGTCAGGAAAAGATGACAAAATGAACAAATCCATGTGACCAGGCCATGCACCTGATATAATGAGCACGAGGACACAAAAACCCGTGACTTAGATCGTGCTGAACCAACACGCTCATGAAAGTGCGTATCTATAGCACGAATGATATATCTCGTATCATTTATACGCCAAAAATACGCCAAGGAAAACGCACTGTAAACCCCTTGGGTAGGATTAGGGGTGAGGAGTGCGAGGGTATTACACGCCATAAAGTGCGTATCATATGCACGCGAAAACTGCGTATCATATGTACGCAAAAACTCTTTTTGGCGTATAAATGATACGAGAAATATCATTCGTGCTATCGATACGCACTTTGCCATGTTGAAGTCTGCTAACTCAGAAAAGAAGAGTTAAATAATATCAATGCACGTAACAACCAAGAGTTAAGTTAGTCTGATTCAGCATCACACACACACACACACAGATCGAGACATAAAAGATTGGCTTTGAGTCTCTGTTTTATTGGTTTTCTGTTTTTAGATTGTTTAGTTGATTAGCTATCTGTGCAGAATTAAATTAGGTTGTTAGACTGCAAAAAAAAAAAAAAAGAGAAAGATTTTCTTCCTGTGTATTTTTGTCTTGTGAGAAAGATTTCTTCCTGTGTATTTTTGTCTTGTTTTCCTGTACACTCTCAGAAAATAAAGTACAAATTGTACCTTTAGGGGTACAATGGCTTGTCACTGGGGCTGTACCCTCAAGGGTACAATATTGTACCTTAACCTTTAAAAGAAACGGTACATATATGTACCTTTTAATGCTTTTTGACCCTCAAAAAGGTACATATATGTACCTTGAGGTCCAATAATAAGCCCTATGGGGTACGTTAGTGTAGATTGTACCTTGGGGGACAGAAATGGACTCCTACTGTACCCCTATTTCTGATAGTGTACAAATATCTAAACATTCTTAAATAAGATGCATTTACTTGAGAAGCAACATTACTTAAGATATTAAGTTTTGTTTACTTAATAATTGATGTAAATTATGTGAGTTCATTTAAAGAGAAAACTTTGATTGATTTATTTGTTTCTTGATTTAAGTGTAATTTTGATACATTTTTCAGAAACCAAGACTTATGTCATTTTGATTCTCAAGTTATTGTCTCTTGATTTAAAAAGGTTTAGATGTTGCTATACTGGAAAACAAGACAAATTCTCAGGAATAAAATATATATTTTTTGCAGTGTATTGCTAAGGGGATTTCTAGAGACTAAATGTACTCTTTCTATCTTGGTAGACCAAAGTCCTCAATGACTTTATGAATGCCTTCGGGAAGGAAAATCATTAATGAGATCTATTCATTTGATCTCAATTGCATTTTTGCAGACAGCAATTAGATTTGTTAGAGATAAAATCAAGACGTTTGCTTACTGTAAATCTCCTGCCGCTCAGATTTATCTTCAGAAAAACATGCAGCAGAAATATTTATCTCTACAATGAGATGCAGTAGCAATGTTTCAAAGTGTGCACAGATGATATCAAAAACTGCAGTCAAAACATTCAATATGAAATCAAATGTTGCCAAGACCAAACAATTTGAGCTATCATCAAGATTATTTGTATCTCTTCAGTAGCCTATCTCAATTCTTTCTTCCTGACAGCAATGGAGATCAAAAAGGGGGCCAGATTAACTAACAAACCCTCTTTTGGTGTTAAAAAACTAAATTTACAAAGACACGCGCTCGTCAATTTACTGGTGTTTGTGCTATTATTTACCACCAAAAAAAAGCATGTCTTAAACCAGATGCTAATTGGTGCTGCTCTTGGTAGATTGTGTTGGTCATTATGGAAATGATCCGGCCGCGTCTGTGTTCTTTCATTTGAAGCTTTGTCAGTAGATCACACGCAGAAAGTTCCACTCTTATCGGACTAACACTAATTTGCCCTGTTTAGTAAATCTGACCCAAAGACTGTAGTCTCAGTTTCAGTTTCAGTCAAAAAGTACTTGATTTTTAAAATGTGCTATTAAAAGTAAAAAGTAGGCTACTGATCAATGAACCACATAGCTATTTATTCAAGCCAGCACTAATCAGATTAGCCAGCACTAAGATTGGTGCATATTTGCAGTGTTATTTGTGAACCAATTCAACAGGTTCATTGGAAAGAATGAATCAGAAATCGCTAATTTTTTAATTGTTAATGCGGCATTGTCACGTTAACTTGACCTATATTCAACACTATGAGATTTTCTTCTTTCACACACACTATGAGTTGCAGTCTGAACACGGTTTTCCACCCACTTTTGATTGACAGGATACAATCGGCCATGATCATTGGCTGTTTTTAAACATGTTTTTGACATGGGAAAGACATGTTTTTATGGAATGTAGTGAAGTAAACGTACGTTTCCCAACATAAAAACACTCTTTTAAAGTACAGATACTTGAAAAATTTACCAAAGTAGAAATTATTTGTTACTGATTAAGAGCAATTAAACTTTCCTTTGTGAAAAATGGCTTATTGATGGATTTCTTAAAGGAAAGGTTTCATTTGGTATTACAAAGCCATACTGAAAACGATGACAGCTCGTGCTTAGAATGAGAAGGTGGCAGTGGTATATCTAATCCCAATACAGATTCTCCGATGAATAACACAAACCCTCGGGATCTTTAAACCTCGGCTTAGTTTTTCATTCCGACGGGCATGTTCTCTCAACCTTCAGTTTATTTGTGTTTCATTGACAGGATTCTCCACAGCCTGCGACCCACATCGCTCCTGGTCATGCGGTTTAGCAGTGAAGATAAGCTTATCTCATCTGAGCAAAGTTTTGTATGGCTTGTGCTAATAGCACAGAAGGAGTCACACAATACCACGGCATACTTGAGTCAACCTCTAAAGAGCAGTTTCATATCGCTGGCGGTTTCAAGGATGTTTGTGAAGTGAGACTCAAAATCAGGTTGATTTGCATTTTGTCATCAAACAAAATAAAACTTAACATGCAAAATAGCTAACTTTAACTTCCAGTTTCATTTGGGAGGTTTAATATAAACTGATTGCTGTACTAAATCACGATTATAGACGGAAAAGTAACCCTGACACTGACGCTGGATGAGTGCGTGTGAGTAATCACGACATTTTAGTCTATTGAGCAGATCTGTTGAACTTTCTCTGCCTCATCTTGTTGTTAATGGAAAAACTCTGAGAGGAGCCTTGGGTTTTATTCTTGTTTTCGAGCACGCTGATGAGTTACTAGACTAATTAGGAAAAGTTAATTATCCTCGGGGTTTGTATTATTGCCATTTCCACAAGCTTCCAAGCACGGCAAATACACCAGGTTCAATAAAACCTCCAAATAGCAGGATGCCATTTTGTTCTCGATTGATGAGATATAAATGGAGAGCAAATTTAAGTTTTGAAAGAGTGAAGGAGCCTCACACATATCTCAACTAGAGTTTCATAAGAGATCTTAATAATGTCTCAGATCTGCCAGAAAACTCAAACCCTTTTTAATCAAATTCTTCCTAGACAAACAATCTTCTCATCCTCAGATCATCAAGCTCAACTACATTATTTGGGTCATTCTGAAGAAGCAGTGCCTTAGCTCTGTTTAGAGTGTAATGGGACAAAAAAAAAAAAAATGGAAAAGAGAAAAAAGATTTTAAATGTTTTTCATTGGATCATCAAACATTTTGCATGTCCCAATTCATATATATCATATGGAAAAAAAAAAATGATTCGTTGAATTTAATAAAAAAATGTATGGTAAGTGGTTGCACCAATTGATTTCAGCTACATTTAAACAAATGCATTAAGTTAAACTTAATAAATTTTAGTTCAACTTAATGCATTTGTTTAAATGTAGCTAAAATCAATTGTGTGCAACCACTTACCATACATTTTTTTTATTAAATTCAGCGAATTATTACTGTATAGGTTACCAGTCAAACGTTTGTAATAATTTTTTAATGTTTGTAATCTTTTTAAAAGAAGTTTCTTATGCTCTCTAAAGCAAAAGCATATTACAATGATTTTTTTTAAGGATCATGTGACACTGAAGACTGGAGTAATGATGCTGAAAAATAAACTTTGATCACAGGAATAAAGTTCATTTTTACTGTTTTTTTTTTTTTTTTTTTTCTTTTCAAAAAGCAAAAAAAATTTTTAAAAGCTTTCAAAAAGCATAAAAGACTTTTAAAACATTAAACAAAAAAATCGAAATTATTCCAAACTTTTGACCAGTGTGTATATATATGAGTCTTTAAACTGACTGATACTACTGTTATATACTTATTTATTTTTCTAAATATATGAATTGGAAGCATACAATATTTTGGAGGACACACCCAGTTATGGTGGTCCAGTAATGTCTATGGCTTTTACAGGGCCTGAGGTGGGCCGGTTCGGCAGTAACCTTTTCAAATGAAATTATTATTATTATTATTATTATTAATCAGGCATAAAAATGGCACTGTTACCTGAGAACAACCCCATTCCAAACATTGAAAATCGCAGTAAAAGCAAAGGGAATGCAATACTTCACCTTGTCTGAGAGAAGTGCCATGTTCCAGGCACTAGAATCCATGTGCAAGAAATCAGATGATTAAAATCCAGAGAGAGAAATATACAGTATGTCAGTGTGGTGCTGTCCTCTCACAGTTGTGTTCCTGAATGTGTTCTCTGTTCTAGGACAAAGTTGAAACTCCAGATAAACTCCAGATAATCAGCCTATGATTCAATTGGATTGTTAATGTTTACAGGGCTTTGACTGACAGGCATACATGTCAGAATCTCAGCGAGGAGAGGACGATGATCTCATCAAATGAAATTAACAGATGACATCACTGTCTAAATTAAATGTAAATTAAGTGGAAACATCCACTCTTAGATAAAAGGTTCAGTGGGTTTCTATATAAAACTCTGGGTGCTTGACTCGGTTCTATATGAGGAGAAATGTCTTAAATGATTACATAATATCATATTTAATGGGTTATTTTTTTTTATTTTTTTTTATTTTTTTTACTATTGATGAAGTATGATGAGCTATTTAGTTAATCAAATTTAAAGTTAAAATGAATTAAAACAAAATTCCATTATGGGAATGTTGATAATCAAACAGCTGATTGTCAATGGTTATCGTCTACTGTTTGATTACCAACATTCCCATAATGGAATTTTATTTTAATTCATTTTAACTTTAAATTTGATTGACTAAATAGCTCATCATACTTCATCAAAATATCTTATTTTGTGTTCAACAGAAGAAAGAAAGAACATGAGGGTTTGTAAATGATGACAGATTCTTTTTTTTTAGGGTGTACTGTCCCTTTAAGGTTCCATAAACCCTTTCTTAAGTGTGTGGAATCCCAGAGGAAGATTTAATTTATTTTTTATTGGGGTTTCTCTTTCACAGCTCAAGAGACTTAAGTTATGTTTTGAGTGTCAACTTTGTCTCTTATGTTTCTCTGAAAATTCCTTTGAAGAGATAATAGATAAACAGATCAAAATGGGTTAATAGTTGACTTACAGTGAGAGCGAAGAGCTATAAAACGGATGTGGATAGATCATATGATCTTATTGAGATCTTTCACTTTTGAATAAGGCTTTGGTATCTTGGCAAACCCTGACATAGTCTGAGAAAACTCAACAGCCATGGCAGTGACATAAAGTTTGTGTTTCGCAAAGTTTACTGCTTCGGTATTTGATTATTTTATGGTATACTAAATGATAAGCATTTCATAAGTTTTAAAGGCTTTTATTAACAACAAAAAAATCAACACTGCATGCAAAGAGTCGATATTGCCCCTTCTTCTTCAAAACCTCTGGCATATGTGACCCTGGATCACAAACCCAGTCACACACACATAAACCAACAATACATTGTATGGGTCAAAATTATCGATTTTTCTTCTATGTCAAAAATCATTAGGATATTAAGGAAAGATCATGTTCCATGAAGATATTTTTTAAATTTCCTACCGTAAATATATAAAACATGTATTTTTAAAAGTTGAAAAGTTGCTTAACTTATTTTGATGAAGTAAAGCAATGTAAAAACATTTGTTGTCATAACATATTTTTATATACCTGGTCATTATGCGCATTGCATTAGAAGAGATCTCACTTTTATTCCATGAGGTAAAATAGACTTGCAGTGCATATTTACGTACTGACCTCTTTAATAGACATGCTGATGTGCAGAGAGAGACCTGTGCATTCAGTCTCCGTGACTCTTAACCTGAGGTTAGGCTGATAAACCGAAACCTTAAGCTAAATAAGCCTGAACTGTGCAATCAGTGCTCGCTTATCCTGTATTTGTCCCAGCTGTTATCACAGAGGATAAGGCTAATATTGGGAACTGCCCATACTCATCAGAAAAAAATAGGGAAGTGTTACATAACTCATGCACAAACTCCAGACATGTTTTAGCGATTACTTATGTTGGCTTGACAAAATAGCATACTTTTATTGTGCAAAAGTATTGTGCAAACAGCCTCACAACCACTTTTAACCACGTTTAGCAACTAAACAGTTATTAACTAAACAATATTCATATAGTAGTTGAACAGAAATTAATATTCAATACAGCTGGAGCTCTATGTGACATACTGTTCAACTCAGGTTGTAAAACCAAAGAAAAAGCATTTGCAGAAATGAATTGAAATGAAAGTCTTTGAGGTAAACACTATCCCACCATGTTTATTGTCAGCCTGTTTACTGGCGATATTAAAAACAAACAAACAAGCAAACAAAAAACAAAAAGTTCATTTAAAGGTCAGAACAGGGTTATTATCAATAACCAAAATTAAACCTGTTAAATAATTTCTGCTAATTAAAATAAAGCTAAAATAAATTAAAACATAAATATTAGTTGAAAAACTTAAACAAATGAAAATTACAGATGTTGCCTTAATTGGCAATGAACTGAAATAAGTTTCAGTCGAAGCATAAAATGATTAAACTGGAAATAAATAAAAACTAAAAATTAAACTATTAATCTAAATTAAACCTAAATAGCGATATTTAAAATAAATAAATAAAACGACATGACATAAAATAACTAAACATTAAACTTAAAATGAACATGAAAATATTAAAAATAGAGTTTAAAAACAATTCAAAATATGAATAAAAAATATAATAAAAAACTCAAATAACAGTGCGTCAGAATACATTTCTTTATGCCTCTCAGACATGCCTGCAAACAAGCCTGATGGGAAGCTCTTTCAGCAAACCACTCACATTCAAGGGCAAAGGTCAGACTGGCTCTGTCAAACAGACAGAGAGGCTTTGCTTTCTGTTAACTTTAACTGAAGGTATTAGGAGGAT
>FLSR01001248.1:0-20895 GCA_900092035.1 Leuciscus waleckii
TGTGCCCACCTCTGGTTTTAGTTAAACAGTATATAATTACCATATGGAACATCAAATGTCTTCATTGATGCAGAGGAACCTCTTGTATAAAGTGTTTTTTCCTTCTGCTCTGTCATTAGTGAAAGATCAGACTCTGTGTCTGTGAAGAGTGACCGTTCAAAAGGTGGTGGACCAAACTTCAGTGAAGAAACACCATCAGATATTGAAAGGTATTTCATGTGTTTCTCCAACTTTAGTAGTTATGTTGAGTTTGGTTGCACTTTATGTAATGATAGCCTGGCAAGCCTGCGATTCAATTAGTTTCATTTAATGATTGAAAGCGTTAAAAGTTTTACTTTGTTTAGTTTGAGCACTATAAAACATTAGCTTTGCTCTTAGTTTTGCTAATAATTTCCACACTGTTCTTATTGCATTTGTGTTTGAAATGAATTTCGTTTCGTGAGGAGAACTGCTGAATACTATTGAACAGAACAGAACCCAATTTAGTGATTATAAGAATGATAAATGCATGTTAATGTCACATAGCAATGTCTTGCCTATTTTTTTCATAAGGTCCGATGTTTCTCTTTCTTTTTGGCTTTAGCACCTGAGTAGACATTTCATGATGAGGTTTAATTTCCTAATCGTAGCCGAACATGTAGCGCTGTTTTTAAACATGTATTCAAGCTATAATATATTTGTTATTTGTCTAAAATTAGGCATTAAAAAACGAATTGTTTCGTTCTGCATGAGCAAAAACAGTTTTTTTTTCTCCAGTCCTTATAGGCCGCAGCCTATGAAACAAATTACTTTAGTAATTAAAAATTACTAAATTTAAAAATATTGTAAAAATACTGCTTCATTTATTTCAAGTAGCAATTAAAGATTTAAAGTTAAAGATTAAAAATGAAAGATTTTATTTAACTACAGCAAAGTATAACGCTATAGGCCTATGCTATAACGGAGCTGCATGCCAACATTGGAAACTCCGAACGCATGCAGGAAAAAGCAAAGCAATTCATTAATCCGTTTGCAATATGACTAATTGTATTTATAACATCATTTAAATTACAATGGTCATGTTTGTGATTTTTGTTTATTCATTATGTAGTTGGCTATGTTATGTAATATTCAGAAAGGTGCAGTTAAACTGCTACCATATTTTTCTGATTAACTTTTATTAGACTGCTGACCAAAATAAAATAAGCCTTGATAATATTATTTTTAAAATGGGAGATATCACTATTCCGAATTTATAGGATAGAGTAAATTTTCCCCAAAAAAATAAATAGCAAAAAAGTTAATAGCATCAAATAAAGATCAAGAAATAATATTTGACAAAATTAGGAAAGTAAGGTTAAACTAGAAAAAAAAAGTTTGTTGAGACAAACTTTAAGTTGGCTTGAGAAAGCCGGACCAGAGAGTTTGAAGAAGTTAAAAGTAGTTAGAAGTTTAAAGTAGTTAGAAGTTTTAAGTAGTTTTAAGTTTAAAGTAGTTTATATTTTGATTGATAAATTAGTTAGAAAGAAAGAAAAAAGATTAGTTAGAAAGAAAAAGAAAGAAAGATTAGTTAGAAAGAAAGAGAAAGAAAGATAGATTAGTTAGAAAGAAAGATAAGTTAAAAAGAAAGATTAGTTAGAAATATAGTAAAGAATGATTAGTTAGAAAGAAAGAATGAAAGAAAGAAAGACAGATTAGTTAGAAAGAAAGCAAGAAAGAAAGATTAGTTAGAAAGAAAGATTAGTTAGAAAGAAAGATTAGTTAGAAAGAAAGATTAGTTAGAAAGAAAGATTAGTTAGAAAGAAAGATTATTTAGAAACAAAGAAAGATTAGTTAGAAAGAAAGATTAGTTAGAAAGAAAGATTAGTTAGAAAGAAAGATTAGTTAGAAAGAAAGATTAGTTAGAAAGAAAGATTAGTTAGAAAGAAAGATTAGTTAGAAAGAAAGATTAGTTAGAAAGAAAGATTAGTTAGAAAGAAAGATTAGTTAGAAAGAAAGATTAGTTAGAAAGAAAGATTAGTTAGAAAGAAAGATTAGTTAGAAAGAAAGATTAGTTAGAAAGAAAGATTAGTTAGAAAGAAAGATTATTTAGAAACAAAGAAAGATTAGTTAGAAAGAAAGATTAGTTAGAAAGAAAGATTAGTTAGAAAGAAAGATTAGTTAGAAAGAAAGATTAGTTAGAAAGAAAGATTAGTTAGAAAGAAAGATTAGTTAGAAAGAAAGATTAGTTAGAAAGAAAGATTAGTTAGAAAGAAAGATTAGTTAGAAAGAAAGATTAGTTAGAAAGAAAGATTAGTTAGAAAGAAAGATTAGTTAGAAAGAAAGATTAGTTAGAAAGAAAGATTAGTTAGAAAGAAAGATTATTTAGAAACAAAGAAAGATTAGTTAGAAAGAAAGATTAGTTAGAAAGAAAGATTAGTTAGAAAGAAAGATTAGTTAGAAAGAAAGATTAGTTAGAAAGAAAGATTAGTTAGAAAGAAAGATTAGTTAGAAAGAAAGATTAGTTAGAAAGAAAGATTAGTTAGAAAGAAAGATTAGTTAGAAAGAAAGATTAGTTAGAAAGAAAGATTACTCTGATCAGAGAAGATGCCATTGAGGGGAATGGAAGTTATTTTGATACAGATAATTTTTTTTTATAATAAACTGCATTATTCCCTAAAACAGCCTTGGTGGACAACTGCTCTCTTACGAATGTCCGCATGAAATCCTCCAGACTCAGAACGCAGATGTAACTACCCCAATAACAATAAGGGTGATTTACAGGTTCTCTACTGGACCAAAGATTTTATGTGGACCCAATAACCAAGGAAACACTCAAGTACACAAAATTCGTTAGATACAAAATGTAACAATTTTATTTTTGTACAATCATAGCATTAAAACCCAGGGGGGACAGCAGGTTGATGTAATCATGACCGGTACAATTCAACTGATCATGTATTTGTAATTAAGGATCATCAGCAATAAGTTAGCTTAGAGAAGGATAAGGCATCGACAAACAGGATAATATATTCTGCACAGGGTTTTAAATGTTGTTAAATGCATACATTAAATCAGTTCATGTGATCACCTAACATGTGTTACGGTCCCTGGTCTAGGTCAGAGTGTAACATAAACAACAAAACAATACTTCTTAGTTAGCCATTTTTATTTTTTTATTTTCTTGCTTTCTTGTTTGTTTTCAGAGCGGTATACTTTAAGTTTTACAAAACAATCTCTTGAAAAGAAAGAATCGAACAAACAAAGAAAAGATTAGAAGCGAAATCTTCAGGGGTTAGCTAATGCCAAAACAATGAACAAACAGAAACTAACTTACTCACAAAAAAACTAACTTCCCTATTAATCAAAATAAAAGAACTACACATACAATGACATAACCCTATCTCCTTATCTAACCCAATAAACAAGAGAAAAAGTGGCGGCCTTTTGGCCTACAAAAAAAACAAAAAAACAAGGCACTCACCCCCTACGGCTTCTCAATAATTACAAACTTACAGATGGGATCATTAGAACACTGATGTTATAGGAACAGATTACACTGTATCAAAAGTGGCTAACAGCACCCTGTTAACACAAAGTAGAGCACAGAAATCACAATCAGACAGACATAATTTTCATTTTAAAGTGGAGTATCCCTTTAAATTCTGTAGTAGGACAGTCATTAACAAAAAGCCACATTTGTGTGGCGGTGTCCGTGTTTTACACTGGATAAATTAATAAAGTAGTAGTGACTAGGGATGAGTCACGATTTTCCAAATATTCGATTAGTTGATTTAATTATAGAATATCAAATCACTTGTGCGATTATTGTCTAAAAAAATCCCCATGTTTTCTGTGCTGATGCGGTGGTGACGCGTTAATGTAACCAGAGGGTGACGCTGCCAATAACGCACATAACAGCTGTCACAAAGAACCGCAAAAATAATGATTATGAATGTTTCAAATATAGCAAGGAGACATTTAAATTTTTTTATTAATAAACTGTTTTTTGTGTCACTGTCGGCTGCAATAGTGACCGCAGTAAATGCGCCTAAAGAGAGAAATGCACATTTTGGATTACATAAGCAAAGAGTAGTCTGTTTATTTCGTTTTGAATTGTTTTGTTTAAAAGTAGACATTTTAAGCTTTCTATATATATTGCTCGTGTCTGTGAGGCAGCTTATGAGACGAGCTCTAGTTCACGTGCAATGCAAGTGATCGCGCCCGTGCCTCCGTGTCCTGATTATATATTGCCTACTATGTTTGCTTCTTATTTAAATCCAGGCAATTGGTTGATGAAACATTGATTAAAATTAAGATACAATTTATACAAAACGAAACTTAATGAAAATCATGTCTGACCCACATTTTAGCATAAAATACCCCACAGATCATTTTTATAACATGTTAAAATTGCAATTTTGTGGGTGAGCAAATGCCGTTTTTGCGTCCCTTTAAATGTAAATGAGCTGCTGTTCCTGGCTCCCTTTCAAGAAGAGGGCAGAGCTTCAAGAGCTCATGCCCGGTGGTAACAAAACAGGACAATCTCACACAATAAAATGTCAGAAACCTTACTAAGCAGTGTTCCGTTTGAACCGGAGTCAGACAATAATGCCTACAGAGTCAGAGAAAATATGCTGTATGGAGATAGAACAGGTAGCCTATAGTTTAGTTTAATTACTGTTCTAACTTATGTTGTTATTTTGCTTTGATCTACTATTAATAAAGCCTGTAGTAGCGGACCGCATCTGAATTATGGACAAAACTTTACTGATGAGTTTAATGAAGTTTATTGTACATCACATAAAACATGAAGCATATGTTAGAAAATCACTGTAAGAGCATTAAAGGGATAGTTCACTTTGAAATTAATTTTTGGTATGTTTTAGCTTACCTCAAGGGCATCCAAGATGTAGGTATCTTTTTTTCCGCAGTAGTTTCAATTTTCATATTTTTAGGTCAAACCGTTCATGTCTGTCAGTCATATAATGCAGGTCTATGGTCATTATCTCAAAGAGCATGCACAGAGTCCAAATTAAAACAATTCCCCATCGTCCAAATTAAACAATTCCGACACCTACATCTTGGATGCCCTTGAGGTAAGCTAAAACATACCAAAAATTTATTTCAAAGTGAACTATCCCTTTAAAGTCTTATCCATAAACTCTCTCTCTTTCATTATCATCAACATGCACAGCGAATTATGCCAAAACACTTGTTACAACTAACAGAAAACAAATACATACAGACTTTATGCCTTTTCGGGGGGTGCTTAATAAACTGGTAAACTTTATATCTGTAAAACAACTCCTAGGAATTGTAATAAAGTGTGCGCTCTCCCTTTCATTACTGCCGTGACCACAGTAGCCTATCGCTCCGGAGACTGTAAGATGGATCATGAACAGTTGGTACTGATCCATCCTCGAGAAAACTGAGTTTGGTATTGCCCCTTTGTATTAACCTTCGTCCATAAAGCAGTCTGGAGTGAAATGATTTGCGCAGACATAAACGAATTTAACTATATTTTGCGGCACACTCCCTTCAAAAATTTAACTAATCCACTGCGTCCTCAGTGGCTCTGATGATGGGAGAAAATGAAGACTCATGTTCACTTAAACACCCAACAACAGAACACCGGGATTTCTTACGAGACATTGTTGTTGCTACAGCTGCTCGAGCGTGGAGCAAATGGCGGACAGTTTACAACGGAAAGAGGGCAGAAACTATGGTAATGCAGGACTGTCAGTCAGCAGTCGTGGGCAGGGCAGAAAATGAAAGCGGCATGGATGATGAGACTGTGGGTAGATTTTTGTGATTGTGTTCACACACTGCCAACACACATTTATGTATAAATACAATGTAAAAGTGTATTTTGCATAATAGGTGCTCTTTAAGGTTCCTTAAGTGGACCCTTAGGCTTTTTCTTGCAACCCATGTTTCATTAAGGCCCAATCCCTATTACTGAGGGTTTTCTTAACATAAGGGCTTTCATGCATCCGGGCCCTGTTCTTGTGTTGTTTGCTCATCTGGTAAACTTTATCCCATTCATTTAAAGTAATTATAAAAAAAAATGTTTATAAGTTAAAGTGATACTCTCATTTATTATTCATAAGAGAACTGTATGATTGATTACTGGAGCCAACCACATCTCTACCATCAGGCCTTCCAGAGAAAGAGTGTGTGTGTGTGTGTGTGTGTGTGTGTAAGAGAGAGGGAGAGAGAGGTTAAACCAGTTAAACCACCTTCATCGTATATTCATCATAATATACTGGCACTCCAAAATTTTTTTTTTTTGCAAACAATACTTTTATTTAGCAAGGATGCATTAAATTGATCAGAAAATGTTACACAAGATTTCTATTTCAAATAAATGCTGTTCTTTTGATGTTTTATCTATTTAGCAAAGAATCCTGAAAAGAAAACTACCTCCACACTTCATTAAGCAGCACAACCATTTTAACTAGATATATCACATTACATTTTAAAATGTATTCAAACAGAAAACAGATACATTAAATTGTAATAATATTTTATAATATATACCACTTTTACTTTATTTTTGTTAAAACAAATGCAGCGTTGATGAGCAGAAGAGACTTTTTTCAAAAACATTAAAAAAATCTAAATTGTTTTGGGATGCAGCCGCCCTGAACCTCAGCACTGAGTGTGTAGGCATACTCAAGTACATTTTTCTAAATTTTTCTTAAAGTTTTAATGACTTAAACACAATCTATGTTTTTTATATCTAACATATGTTAGAAAATGACTAAACATAATTTAATTGAAACAAAACTTTGTTGCAGCAACCTCTTTGCTCTTCATTTTAGTCAATAACAAAAAGTTTCAATAAATTTGTCAAATATGTTAAATTATCAACATGTGTGTAATTTCACATCTATTTCACATCTTCACATCATAAAAGAATGGCTTAAATATGAGTCAGTAACCTTGAACTTGACTTTTGAACTTTTTTCAAAGCGAATGTGTGCTCATTTCTGAGGAAGACTAGAGAGAGCAAGTGCAGACACTTGAACATCCTGTAGTAAAGCATATTTTCTCTCTGCTCTTTGTGTTATTAGTGAAAGATCAGAGTTGTCAGCTCTGTGTCTTTGAAGAGTGATCGTTCAAAAGGTGGAGGACCAAACTTCAGTGAAGAAACACCATCAGATATTGAAAGGTATTTCATGTATTTTGTTGCATCATAGTGTTTCATTAGTTAATTTCTCAGATGTAGTATCTGTGATAAATTACTAAATAAAATGAAAAATCACAGAAGATGATGTGTTCTTGTAAGCTGCTTCTGTTGGTTATTGTCTCTCCTCTCTCACCCTCTACACTTACTGGCTATAGACCTGTAGCAAATTAGCTCAAAAAGGAATTATTAATAATAAATCATAACTCGTTATGATTAATTATGAATATTAGGATAAGTTAATAGAATCAACTTGATGTAGCAGAATTAATACAACAATTAACTAACCTGTTCCTCCAGCAATTAATTATTATTAACATTTTAAGAAATGTATATTTCCAGGGTTGGGAAATTATTTTCTTAATGTACAGTACTGCACAGAGCATGTAGGCAGAATCTGGAATCATTCAATTGACTTTGTTGCAAGCAAAGAATCAGAACCAAATATGTATTGTGCACAAATTGTATTAACTAAATTATCACAATCATTTTGATCTTCAAAGTACAAATTTATGGTATAGGTGAGGTTACATTGACTGTTGGTTATATTATAAAATATGAATAAAATAAAAATACCATACAAAAGACACTACACAAGACAGTAATAATCATTCACACAATGCCCTGGGGTGGATGTTCATTTATAGATCAGTTCGTCTATAAATGAATGCAGGAAAGTCTGTTTTAAAGTCCCCGTGAACCGGAAGTTGCAAACGACTTTTCTCCAGTGTTGTGACGTATTTCCAAGTGAAACGGAATATTGAACAGAGGGCAGGGGTTTACTCTAGCGCTCCTCCTCTCCATCTTGCTTATAGCAGACTAGCGGTTTGAGGGGAGTGGTTAAGCGTTTTCAACCCAAACCGTCAAACTGACATCATCAGAAAAGGAACGCCATTCCAGACCGGAAGTAATTTTTCAGATCTTTCAGATTACACGGCAAACAAATTTTTTTCTGTTTTTTAACTTGCACAGATTAATTATTCACCACAAGACTGGTAATATGCGCTAACAAAGTAAATAGGGTCAATTTTGATTTCATGTCGACTTTAAGGGCTGTGGGTCTTTCCTATTATTAGGGGGTAACAGTTAAGGACCCCTAAACGTTTAAGAAGTTTTACTGAAGATAGTTTGCAGTTTCATCAGCAGAAGTCAGCTTCAAGACTCAGCTTCAAGTTTGTAGGCCGCCCCGCTTACAGTTACAAAGATCACAGCAGTTTACCCTTCACCAAGGTCTAAGCTACGTCCTTGCTTCAGGTTGAATGATTTTCATTGGCTAAGAAATAGATAAACATAGTAATTTTCCACACATATACAGATAGACTGAAGCATATCTCCATCGATTATGCGGTTGACACTCGGACCCTGAAGTTAGGCACGTCATGACCTTCCAGGTCGCAGATTTGGGTTGCTGGGTGCCAGCCTGTCCCGAACAACAACTCAGTCAATCTCCAATAATGCCAGTGGTTCCTTAACCTGTAACCAAGAAGACTAACACACACACCGACACACAGCTTTTCCCAGGTTTGATTTGGCCAGGCTCTAACTATAAACAGGAGAGTCCTCTCCAAACATCAAGATAATAAGTTCTTTCTCTCAAGGAGAGGACATTTTAGTCTAACACAGTTCCCAAGAAAAGGACACTTTAGTATAACACAGTAAAGTAAAGCTTTAGCTAAGAAATGGTCACTTAAACTATTGGTTCCAATGACCCTTGTGACCTATAGTCGTCATGGTGAGCTAGAAGAACAGATATATGTTTTAATACACATGTTGAAGGCCTTTCTCAAACAAAACATCTTTCCATGTTTAATTTCTGGAAGCCGGGCTAATGAGCAAGCACTGTTACTGCATTCCTGACATGAAAAGAACATTTCAGTAATCACATGGTAACTTCTATAACAAAGTAAAATCTTATAAGCCTAGAGAAGTCATTCAACTCATGTGATGTTTAGAAGAAAAATATTGATGAATACCTTGATTATAATCACTCATTACATATACATTGAAGCAGCAGTGAATTCCAAATTCCACCTCCTTCACTATGGCCTCTGCTTTTAATTTTTTTAGAGCAATAAACCATATCAGTTGGTATCCATGGTAACTGCCTTCTTGCCCTAGTTGGTCTTTTGGGGGATGGGTCCATAGATCCCAGAGTGAGTTTTAAAGATTATTTGTTAAATATAACAAATAATTGTCTAATTTGTCTCTGTCGTCACAACCTTATGTAGCCCCGCCCCTTTCCAGCGCTGCGCTCGTCTTTCGGTTTGTATTTCCACAGCAATTTTACTGATTTATGAACGAACTGCTCGTTTTAAAATCTTCCCGGTCTACTGACGTTTACTGAAGCCATCTGCTTTAAACGTTACAATGCTCATGATAGCTTTAATTAACAGTACAAAAAGTAAATCCACTTCACCAGCTTATTATTCTTTTAAAATTATGCCATATAAATAGCTACTTTGAGCTACTGCAAAAACGGAAATTCAAAGACAAAATTCTAAAGATGGCTGTGCGCTTGTTTCACAGGAGAATAAGGTCTATACAGACTATAAAAAATAAAATAAAGAAAAAAAGCCTCCTTTAGTAAAATGATTTCCCCCCTTACTCTGTTCTTTGTGTCATTAGTGTAAGATCAGGCTCACCTGTGTCCAGCTCTGTGTCTGTGAAGAGTGACTGTTCAAAAGGTGGCGGACCAAACTTCAGTGAAGAAACACCATCAGCAACTGAAAGGTATTACACATGTTTTACATGACAAGGTTAGCTAATTTCTCACATGTGGTTTATGTGCAATAAACCATACTGATTTTATTGTTTATAACAATAAATCACAGAAGACATTGTCTTATAAATTCTTGAAGCTTCTTGCCAGCAAAACAGTTTTACACAGACAACCATAGGGGGCATAAAATTACCATGGAAAGACATTAGGCAACCGAACAAACATAAATACATCTATCCATCTTAAGTCTTAAGAAGGCAATTGTGGGGCTTTTCTGTATTTAATTACACTAAATCTCCTCAAATTATACAAAAGTACAGCTGGTAGTAAAGTTTCTCTTTCTCTCTCTCTCTCATTAGTGTAAGATCAGGCTCACATATGTCCAGCTCTGTGTCTGTGAAGAGTGACCGTTCTAAAGGTGGCGGACCAAACTTAAGTGAGGAAACACCATCAGCAACTTAAAGGCATTTCATCAGGTATTTTACACAGGGTGTCCGCGGGGTTGTAAAAAGTATTAAAAGGTAGTAAATTAAATTAGCCAAAATTAAGGGCATTAAAAAGTAATAAACGTCATCTGTCGAGGTATTAAATTTTCGAACCCCCATCCAACTAGGCCTATGAGTTTCAATTTGTGTTAAGTACAGGCCTTTCTTCTAAAATTCGCGTGGTTTTATTTATATGTTGCGAGTAGAACCTGAGCGATATCATTTGATGTGGTGTTCGTTCACGCTCGCGCTGAAATAAACTGGGTAGCCGGCTGGCTTGCATCCATACCTGTTCGCGAGTTCGCTTCTATTTCAGTCATTTAAGAGACATCAGGGTTTTTGCTGCATTGAAATTTTTTTGGCGGCCACCAAAGCGCATTTTTGTCCCGCCAAAGCCTTATTTGATCGGTGAGTAGCCTAATGTAGATGACTGCTGCGCTCGTGACAGGGTACATGTTAACTGAAAGAACCGGAAAGAACGAGCAGAGAGAGAGCCCCGGTCGCGCGCGCGCGCGCAATCTCTTCACTCTTCCTCTCTCTCATATTAATCAAAATCTATTGACATGATGGTAAAAGGTCGGAAGACCGAAGTTTCACGTGGCGCATTCGGAGATTTATTTCTTGAATTACCGCTGGGTGTGAATTGTGCTAAAATACATTGCCTTTCTTATCTGAAAAGCACTACGCACATTCAGCTGACATAAACCACACTTTCAATAAACAAAAAAACCTATCCAGTGATGAAATGTTTTCTGTGTTTGACACAAATCTTGTGCGATGTCTTTAACTGCCGGGTAATCACACAACACGTACACGTCCGCTAATGTCATATCGCATAATTTGCGAACTAATGACTCCTTTGAACCGATTCACTTTAATGTATGGTTAAAACAACTGATCTGTCCAACACTGAACTCACGAGACGTCTGAATCGGCGTGTAACAAATCGGTAACATTTTACAATATGGTTCCATTTATTAAACTCTAGTCAACTACATTAACATTAACTATTAATAAACTGCACTTCTACAGCATTAATCTTTCTTAATGCTAATTTCACCATTTACTAGTAGCCTAGCATACATTATTGAAATCAAAAGTTGTATTTGTTAACATTAGTTAATGCACTGTTAAGTAACATGAACAAACAATTCATGTATTCATGTATGTAAACTACATAGTATTTTCAGGTTATTTATATCAAAATGTGTAGAACCCCCCCCCCCCCCCCCCCCCAAACAAAAACTAAAAATAAAAAGAGAGGGAGAATGTTTTATTATTTTTGGAAAGATATTTCATTACTTTACTTTTCACTTTACACCGCTACAGTTGCATCTTTACGGTGACGCATTGCTGCCACATACATATTATTTTTTCCACTCAATTATGTCGTAATAACAAGATCTTATGTCGTTAAAACGACATCTTTTCTCGTAATAACGAGATCTTATGTCGTTAAAACGACATCTTTTTCTCGTAATAACGAGATCTTATGTCGTTTTAACGACATCTTTTCTCGTAATAACGAGATCTTATGTCGTTAAAACGACATCTTTTTCTCGTAATAACGAGATGCTATTCGTTAAAATGACATATTTTCTTGGCCTTATAAGGACATGTGTAGTCATGTACAAAATATGCCTTTATCCACATACAATTGACAGCCTATCGCACCTTTATCACACTTCTACGTTCAAAAAGTTGAAGAAAAGCAGCCCCCAATGGACATTCATGTTAAAAGATCAAATTCTGTACACACCTTATTAATAGCAGATGAGCCCAGAATACGAACATTGCGTTTAATTGCACATTAGGCTAAGCGTTTTCCTCCTATAGAAAGCCCTTATAATAAAGAAAAAGCTTAATGTGGCTTAATAGCCTACTTCAGTGATAAAGATAATGCTGTAGGCTACACACCTTATTAATAAACCATACTATCCTACAGAAAAGCAGATGAGCCCAGAATATGAACGCAATGCATATAATTACGTTAAGCGTTTTCCTCCCATAGAAACCCTTTAAAGAAAATATAGGTGGCTCTTGTGTCTTTCTATGGGAGGATGGCATTGCGGTGCACAGCAAATGGTATTCAATGCAAAACAAAAATGAAAAATATAAGTAGCCAATAAAATAAACAAATTATTGTGCCATTAATTAGCCCACAAACAATATTTATTTTAAAGCCTAAACGAATTTATTTAAAGAAAAACACCAGCGTTGGGCGTTTATCTGTATAGGCTAAGTGTTTCAGCCGTCCTTTTCAAACTGGCGCAAGAAGACGCAACAGAATTTGATTTGTTAAACATGAATAGGATTTATCCGTCTGGCATGGCCGCTCGCTCTAACGTTAACCTAGATAAATGTTCGCTATTATTAAGCGCATATCCAAGTGTTTGTGCGGAGTGTGGAGCGCGCACTGCATGACATGGAGGCGCCGGTGCCATCACTCGCATTTTCCTATCAACAGTGGAAACAACTTAAAATACTCCATCATTTCTGGTCATACAGAAAAGAATAATACATCAGTTGCAACTACTTTTATTTGTGTAAACTCACAACAACAAGAAAACGTTGTGCATTTGTAAAATAAAAGAAACAGGACGCGCTTTCATGATCTCTGTGAATTGGAGCGTATCTCAAAAATGAACTGAAATTTTCATCCCAATGATAGTAATATTTCATATATTTCTCTCATTCTGATCAATATATAGATTTTTTATTTATTTATTATAGGCCTACTTTATTATAATTTTTCTCTGGACATTTTTTTTTTATGTTTGTATTCAACACCTTATTATCTCAATTAAATGTACTAAAATGAATGTATATGTGACAAAAAAAAGGCTGTTTATTATTTTGGCCGGTAAAAAATATGCTTGGCTGGTGGATTTTTTCATCTACCAGTCCCCGTGGCAGGTGAGCCAAAAAGTTAATTTCGGACCCTGTTTTTGAATGTAGAAGTGTGATAAAGGCGCGATAGGCTGTCAATTTTATGTGGATAAAGGCATATTTTGTACAGACTACACATGTCCTTATAAGGGTATAATTTTGTATAATAATATCTCTAGGTAATGAATTATATTATATAAAACATATATATAGGCCTATATAAAATAATTTTAAAAAGGGCCTCATTGATTAATTTTGCCTGATTGGAGGCTGCTACTATTTGCTTAAGCTTTTTGAACGTAGAGTGTGATAAAGGTGCGATAGGCTGTCAATTTTATGTGGATAAAGGCATATTTTGTACATGACTACACATGTCCTTATAAGGCCAAAAAAAGATGTCGTTTTAACGACATAGCATCTCGTTATTACGAGAAAAATATGTCGTTTTAACAACATAAGATCTCGTTATTACGAGAAAAGATGTCGTTAAAACGACATAAGATCTCGTTATTACGACATAATTGAGGGGAAAAAATATGTATGTGGCAGCAATGCGTCACCGTACATCTTGAAGTCGTGCTGGTATTAAAAAAAATATTGTGAAGGTATTAAAAAAGGTATTAAAAGGACTTCTGTATATACAGAAGAATTTCTGTATATATACCCTGTTACATCACACTCCACAGCATTGTATTAACCAAGTTATTACATATACCACAGGTAAGAAATTAGCTAAGTAAAACAAAATCAAAGGAGAAAATGTTTTATAAGCTGCTTCTCTCTCTAATGCACTGTCTGCAGTTAAATTCAGCTTGAAAAGGCATCAGACAAACTTAAGTCTTTACGTCCATCCATAGTCGTGAGAAGGGAAAATCCACACCTATATATTTATTTACAATAGAACATAAAAATAAATGAGACACAAGAACCTCCTGTAGTTAAGTGTTTTTTCCCTCTTTGCTCTTTGTGTCATAAGTGAAAGATCAGACTCATGGGAGTCAGACTCTGTAGGCGTTTCTCAATATCAAGTACAAACTCCCGAGGACGGGAGGATGCAAGTCCGTTAATTCTGCAAATGGAACAGCTGCCTTCTTGATAACGTTAGCTCGCCAGGCTACTCCAGTTATCTCTGTATAAATTTTAGGCAACAATAAACTGAAATATGTTATAAAACACCACTCTGCCTCTTAATTTCATAAAAAAAATTATTAAAAAAACTTAAACATTAATAGCCACACAAATGTGGTTCAGGCAACGGCTACATTGATTATCTTCACTGCATGTATATTTATAACAAAACGAAATATAAAACACAACCCTGCCTCTTTTGTTTTCATTTTAAACATTAACAAGTGGTTCAGGCAATATGTGCATGTGTACTAGCCTATGATTATCTTTACTGTAATAAAATTAAATATGACATAACACAACCCTGTCTCTTTTTGTTAAATGTAAATTTTAATGATCAATGGTAGCCATTATAAAAGCATAAGAAGCTATACAATAGAAAATAAAGCAAAAATTTCAGTCAAAATGATTTGCCAGGGAAAATATTATAGATTCATGAGATATACACAAGATTAATTGTATCTGTTTAACCACTATAGAGACACCTGAGCCAGCGGCAAATGTCAGAAGGACTAGCCGAGGGAAGGCTCTTCCAGGCGGGGTTAATGAACGCTTAGCGCCCGGTGATCGCCTGGATCTCACAACTCCGGAAACGTCAGATAAGATTTTCAAATAGGCGCTCTCTTTATAAATAAACCACAGATTTGATCTTTAAACATTCTTGCCTGAAAAACTATCGACTACATTTCGTGACACAATAACGTACTCGGTTACCTAATGTAACCTCGGTTCTCTAGTAGAGGGAACGAGTATTGCGTAAGTTGCTTACGCTACGGGAACCCCTTGTCAACGCCGTGCGCGCCGAGCATCAATGCATGAGTCCCAGGGAAACCCGGGGAAAATAACATGCGAGGACAGGCGGCCAGCAACGCGGGCCAGCGCATGTCATAAGCACTTCATAAGGGTACAGAGTGGCACTGCCGGTCTGTGTATAAACCCGAGGAGAGTGCGGCCAGCAACGCGGGCCAGCACAGTACACAAGCACATCACGGGGAAAATATAGAGCGGCCTTGCCGGTCCATGTATGGAAAGTGTAAGCCCTAGTGCTACAAGTGAAGAATAGGCGGCCAGCAACGCGGGCCCAACAAATACATCAGCGCATGATGGGGAAAATACAGAGCGGAACCGCCGGTCTGTATATAGAGACTTTCATCCCTAGTGCAGCTTACCAGAAAAGCTAGTAGTACACAGGAGTAGTCTGCGCATAAACAAATGGGCAAACATACATCCCACTTAGACTGATAACATTTTAGCCTGCAAGGCGGGGACTTCCAGATTATAAAATCTCACGAATGTAGAGGGGGAGGCCCAGCCTGCCGCCATACATATGTCGTGAATAGAAATCCCGCTAGACACAGCCCACGACGAGGCCATGCCTCTAGTGGAATAGGCTCTGATGCCCATAGGGCACTGCAGGTGTTTGGACGCATATGCAGCTGCGATAGCGTCCACTATCCATCTGGACAGACTCTGCTTCGAGGCGGCGAGACCCTTGGTGCGCCCACCAAACGAAACGAAAAGCTGCTCGGAACGCCTAAAGGCGGCGGAGCGTGTGATGTACACTCTCAGCGCCCTGACGGGGCATAGGAGGTTATCACTATCATCACTATCGGATGCTGGCAGAGCCGACAGGGAGATGATCTGCGCCCTAAAGGGAGTGCCAATCGCTTTTGGGACGTAACCGTGTCTCGGTTTGAGGATGACTTTAGAGTCATTAGGTCCGAACTCGAGACACGCGGGGCTGACAGACAGCGCGTGTAAATCCCCCACGCGTTTCACTGATGCCAGAGCTGTCAGAAAAACGGTTTTAAGCGAAAGGTATTTCAAATCCACGGATTCTAACGGTTCAAAGGGAAAAGCTTTCAGGGCCTCTAAGACCAATGAAAGATCCCAGATAGGAACCGAGGGGGGCCGCGGGGGCTTCATCCTCCTGGTTCCCCTAAGGAAGCGGATGATGAGCTCATTTCTTCCTATTGCATGGCTGCGCGTCGTCTCAGCGAACGCTGCGATAGCCGCAACATATACTTTGAGCGTGGAGGGGGACCTGCCCTTATCCAACAGCTCTTGTAGGAAGGAGAGCATCTCCGTAACACTACAGCGTTGTGGGTCTATGTTTTGACCCGAGCACCAGCCGGAAAACACTGACCACTTTGAAGCGTAGAGCCTTCTAGAAGAGGGCGCTCTAGCCTGTGTAATTGTGTTTAGCACTCCCGGTGGGAGATCAGCGGGTACCCGTTGATGGCCCATACGTGCAGGGCCCATAAGTCGAGGCGCGGGTGCGCGCCCCTGGCCTGGGAGAGGAGATCCCTCCTCACTGGAATCGGCCATGGGGTCGTGCTCACTAGCTGCATCAGCTCTGGGAACCAAACTTGGTTCCTCCAAAGCGGCGCTACGAGGAGCACAGAACATTTGTTCTCCCTGATTCGTTTGATTACCTGTGGTAACAACGCAATCGGAGGAAACGCATAGAGCGGGCGGCTGGGCCAGTTGCTGGCCAGCACGTCCCTGTTCTTTGAAAAATATATTGGGCAATGAGTGTTTTCTAACGACGCGAAGAGGTCGATTTCCACTCTGCCGAAGGACGGCTCCCATTATCACTCCCTGCTGGTACCAGTCGGCCGCTAACCAGGGTCTCAGCGCTGAAACGCAGCTCTGAGTCACTCTGATTCGCATGCCGCCGGACGCCCAGGCTGGCGAGGCACACTGGCGTTCAACCAGCGTTGTAGGGGGCGCATATGTAATAGACCCAGCTGAAGCACTGCTGCAGCTGAAGCCATATAACCCAGCATCCTCTGAAACGTTTTCAGGGGTGCGGCGCTACCCAGCTGGAAGACGCGGCCAGGCGCTGGATACGGCGCGCGAGCTATATCGACAGCCGGGCCGTCATTGCCACAGAGTCCAGTTCCAAGCCCAGAAAAGAGGTTGACTGACTGGGCAGTAATGAGCACTTGGTCCAGTTGACCGTGAGACCCAAGCTTTCCAGGTGGCTGAGAAGCACTGTTCTGTGAGAGATAAGAGCTTTGTTCAAATATCTCAGATCTAAAATTGGTTTGAGAGCTCCGTCCTTCTTGGGCACGAGGAAATAACGGCTGTAAAAACCTGCCTCGCTCAGAGAAGGGTGTACCGGTTCTATAGCCCCCTTGCACAGAAGCTTCGCTATTTCTGCACGAAGTAGGTGTGCTACTTCCCCATTCACTCTCGTCTCGGTTCGCGCTCGAAGCGCGGGGGACGGCGAGCGAACTGCAGTGAATAGCCTTCTCTCACTGTGCTCAGCACCCATTCTGACACGCCTGGAATAGCTTCCCATGCTTTTGCATGTACAGCTAAGGGCAGAATGACCTCCGGGTTCCGATAGCCGTGATGCTCGGGAACCTGATTCGGAGGCGCGGGCGCGGCGCGCGCGCTCTCGGCGCTTGAATACGGCGACTCGCATACAGAGATGGCTGGCCGTTTTACACACATTTTCCCGGTGGCTTTGGACGGGGAACATATTGTGACGGGTGCAGTGTTCGTCAGTATGTGTGAGCGCTCGGGGGCGGGCACAGGACTTACACACCGCGAGTGACCGTTAGTGAGGGGCCGTGTAACAGAGCGGGCAGTGGGTAGGTGTGGGCACGGGGCTGTGGACACGTGACCTACATTCAACACTCGAGCGGCCTTTGTCCGCTTTATGAGAGTGGGCTCTGATAGAGACACGGGGTTTCATAGTGCTTTGTGTTGGGGTGAGCACAGAAACGTGGGCACATTTTCTACAGTTGAAACACATGCGGCGTGAGCCGGATCGTCAGAATTGTACACCTATGAGATTTCTCTGGGGTGCCGTGAAGACGGTGTTTGGGTGCAGGCGAGCGGTTGTACAACGCGCTCGTTGGCTGCAAAATACACTTCTGCAGTCGCCTTTTTAGGGGACTGACAGAGCGAAATGCTTTGACGGCTCATATGTTTAGACGCTCATAAAAACATAATTTTTATCTGCCGTCAGAGCCCGGATTCGAACACGGGTCTCTGGCGCAAAAGCCTAAGGTTCTGCCACTGTGCCACAGGGGGAGAACACATAAGCTTTCGGTAAGCGCGAGCATATAAGAGAGCGTCATGTTTTGTGTCTGCGTTCGTTTTGCAGGCGTGCGTGTATTAGAACGGGCTCGTTTACTGCAATATTAGTATTTCCAGCCACCTGAACTTAGAGGGGACTGAGAAATGTGTGAGAATTGGAGGTTGGTCCGGCCTCAGCGGGACTCAAAACACTCTCTCTTCCTCCTTTCGCCGGTGAGTGAGGCATTTTAGAGGCGGGTTCGCTTTCTGAAGTAAGAAAGCTGGCCGCGAGCTCGGAGCGAACAGCATAATTTTTCTTTGCTGCCAAGGACCGGATACGAACATGGGTCTCTAGCGCGAAAGTCTAGTGTTCTGCCACTGTGCCACAGGTGGAGAACACATACGTTTTCGGTAAGCGCGAGCATAAAGAGTGTCACGCTTAGTGTCGGCGTTCGTTTCGCAGGCGCGCGTGTATTAAAACAGGCTCGGGGGCGGGGGGGGGCCGGGCAGCGGCGGGGCGGGGGGGGGGGGGGGGGAAGCTCGAGGGAACGGATCCGGCGAGCTTCTCGTTGCCGCAACGGCCTCCGGTGTCTCTGGGAGCGGCGCTTCTTTCTGCGCGGCCCCGCAGGGACAGGCGGAGTGACAGCTTGATCGTTGAAAGCTTCAAGTCGAGCCCGCAGGGTCGACATTGAGAGCTCTTCGCACTCGGGGCAGCCGCCCGAGAGAGTGCGGTGGTGGCGTGCTCGCGGCCCAGGCAGAGAGCGCAGATGACGTGGCGCTCTCTGTTGCTGAGCGGCACGAGCCGCAGGAAAGACGAGGTATTTTTAGAAAAATGCCTCGTGCTCTTTTAGGAGAGAGAAAGTGTGTGACGCAAAGGCGAACACACACAGCAGAAAAGGATATGTCGCCGGATGGTGTAGCAGGCACGGAGGCTGAAGGCGGCGAAGACGGCCAGCTTCCTCAGACGCTTCCTAGGCTTGCTGGTCGCTGAATTCAACGGTGGCGGCTCTCAAGATCCAGCGATGCAAAGAGCTTCGCTGAAGACATGAAAATCATAATTCCAGCCTGTGAGCCCCTCTTTTATACACGCTAGCCACACCCATTCTGGCGGGCCAGGCGCGTGGAGGGCGCGAAGTCACGCTGGGCTCACTGGTAGGCTGCTGCAGTTGCCGCAGGACAGCCAATGAGCACGCTCCTACAGCCTGCTATGGTCTGTTGTCTGCCGCACTGCGTTGACAATAAATACAAAATTAAGGATAATTTTTTGGCTTCAGATCTCGAGAAAAGACAACTTTACCCGTAGTGTAAGCAACTTACGCAATACGAGAGAACCTCTCGTAAGAGAACAGTAGTATTTTTAAATTACGCGGGTTTTCTCATCCGCTATTGACGCTTGCTGGTTGGTGCGAGATGCATTCTGTGGTAGCCTACCTGGCTGTCTCAAGTCCACTCCACACAGGTCATCTCTCGAGCATCCTCGACGAAAGGGAGGGAAACAAGAACACATCCGAGGATTTGAACTGTACTTGGCTAGATGTGAACTAAGAATTGGAACAGTACTTTGGCAGGGAATGATGATGTTTCACAAGTCCAAACGAACAGAAGTACAGAAAGAACGCATATTGAGAAACTGCCTGTGTCTGTGAAGAGTAATTTAAAATGAGCAGTGTTGTAACAAAGTTCAACTGAAGGCAAGCTTGAAGAACCCATGTGCAGTTTATTGAAACAAAGTGAACAAAAACATAACAACTGTAAACATGAACTTGACTAGAAACATGAAACTCACCAACCAACAGAAGGTTACACGAACAAAGCTAGACAAGATACAATGACATAAGGGCTATACACTAGTGGCTTGTTCGACCTGAACCGCTGCACAGACCGACCAGTGAATGACAATAAAGTACTGCAAGAGCGATTGGAGAGCAGATGTCTCCATATGCAAGAGTTTCTGCTTGCTGTCGGGGAGGAGCTGAAAACTGAGACGTGAGTCAAGACACTTTCTGCTTTCCGTAGTGACGCTCACGCTGTGTTTGCCTACTTTATCACTGCTGAAGTGAAATAAATGCAATTTTTTTTTTTTTAATACACAGATATTTCAGAAACATTTTCATTAAATACTTTATGTACTGCTTAATACAGCGTCTTTTTGTACAAGAATAAACGTTCAACATAAGCCTATACTATTTAAATAGCAATGAAGTGGGGTCTACATTTTTTTTATCAGTTTTATTTTGATAAAAAATAACACAATATAACATCGTGATTACATAAAAAGAGCTTTTAATGCTTAAAACAATACACAAGTATTACAACAGATAACAACAGAATACAAAAAATTAAAAAAGGAAAAGAGTTACAAACAGATAATGTTTTTAAGGATTTTTTGTTCTCAGACAAATTAAAGGGATAGTTCACTTTGAAATTAAATTTTGGTATGTTTTAGCTTACCTCAAGGGCATCCAAGATGTAGGTGTCTTTTTTTCCGCAGT
>FLSR01001249.1:0-22560 GCA_900092035.1 Leuciscus waleckii
TGTGTGTGTGTCAAGTAATTAAAATGTATAATCTAATTAATAACATGAGATTAAGATTAATTACATGAAGATTAATTAATTAATTGTAAATTAATCACATCAAATTTAAGATAATTTAAAGGCATCATTGTGTTAAATGAGAAATAGATATGTATCTATTATTAATATCAAATAGGCATTACAAAAAGTAGCTTTAGAGATAAATATTTTATTTGATTCAACATAGAATTTATTACACATAAACATCAGGCTAAAACGACCATGTTTTTTTTAGTTTTTTTTTAGAAGCTGTCTCTGAATTGTTATTTAGATATATTTACTGACAACTTGGTTAGCAACATTCTTCAAAATATCATCTTTTATGATCCGCAAAAGAAAGAAAGTCATACAGGTTTGAAACGACACGAGGGTGAGTAAATGTAAATAAACAGAATTTTTGAGCAAACTATCCCCAAAATATGTTATTCTTTTTTTAATGATCTATATATATTAGAAAATGCAACAATATATTGTGTGTGTGTCCTGTTGCATTTTCTAACGACACAGAAAAAGATAGATTATAATACATTTTATTAGTGTTAAAGTTTATTAAATGTTTTCAGCATAGTTTGAAAATACTCCTGAAGTTTGTTTTTGAAATAATTTTGCTAGTTTGTATTTGGCATTTTGCATACACCCATTGGCTCACATCCTGTGCAGCTCTAAAGAAGGAAAAGGCTCCTTGATTTCATTTGTCTTTTAAAACAATGCAAGCCAGACATGTACTCGCCCTTCTGTCATGGCAACTGCCTCGGCTCTCATTCAACCAGTGACATTCTAGAGATATTTATAAATGTTAAATAGTTCTCTGTGGATACAGTCAGGGACATTGCCATTCAAATAGGGTAAATGTGTCCTCTGAGAGAAATGTAGAAAATACAAAAGTTGCTCTACATTATAATGAACAGTTCTGCTAAATGCATTCCTGAGAAAGATAAATCTGAAACCGTCCAGCCAATTCCTGTTTACACGGTCACAAGTTTCTGGCAGGTTAAAAGGGAAAAAAGTCTCAGAGTGATCTGTTAAAGATCTCGCTATTCCAACAATGTGAACAAGATTTTCCTTCCTTTTTAAAAGCTTGTGTGTTGACCTCATCATGCCGCATGTCTGCATTAATTTACAGTGTTTAAAGGGATAGTTCACACACAAAAAAAAATTTGAATTACTCACCAGTAAGACTTTCAATCATCTTTGGAGCACAAATGAAGATGTTTTTGATGAAATCTGAGCGATTTCTGGCCCTCCATTGACAGCTAAGCAACTACCACTGTGACGCTTCAAAAAGTTCATAAAGAGAGTGTATAAAACTAATCCATATGAATTGAGAGGTTTAGTCCAAATTTTCTGAAGAGACTTGATCGCTTTATATGATGAACAGATTGAATTTCGGCTTTTATTCACATAAGGTATAAACATTGATCAGCGAACATAAACAGAAGCTCAACCGAACCTGCTTAACACACGAGAATGAACCTCATTGGTTCTTGCAGAAGCTCAAACGTGCTGCGTAACAAAAGAATGAATCTCATTGGTTCTTGCAGAAGCTCAAACATGCTGCGTAACAAAAGAATGAATCTCATTGGTTCTTGCTGAAGCTCAAACATGCTGCGTAACAAAAGAATGAATCTCATTGGTTCTTGCTGAAGCTCAAACATGCTGCGTAACAAAAGAATGAATCTCATTGGTTCTTGCTGAAGCTCAAACATGCTGCGTAACAAAAGAATGAATCTCATTGGTTCTTGCTGAAGCTCAAACATGCTGCGTAACAAAAGAATGAATCTCATTGGTTCTTGCTGAAGCTCAAACATGCTGCGTAACAAAAGAATGAATCTCATTGGTTCTTGCTGAAGCTCAAACATGCTGCGTAACAAAAGAATGAATCTCATTGGTTCTTGCTGAAGCTCAAACATGCTGCGTAACAAAAGAATGAATCTCATTGGTTCTTGCTGAAGCTCAAACATGCTGCGTAACAAAAGAATGAATCTCATTGGTTCTTGCTGAAGCTCAAACATGCTGCGTAACAAAAGAATGAATCTCATTGGTTCTTGCTGAAGCTCAAACATGCTGCGTAACAAAAGAATGAATCTCATTGGTTCTTGCTGAAGCTCAAACATGCTGCGTAACAAAAGAATGAATCTCATTGGTTCTTGCTGAAGCTCAAACATGCTGCGTAACAAAAGAATGAATCTCATTGGTTCTTGCTGAAGCTCAAACATGCTGCGTAACAAAAGAATGAATCTCATTGGTTCTTGCTGAAGCTCAAACATGCTGCGTAACAAAAGAATGAATCTCATTGGTTCTTGCTGAAGCTCAAACATGCTGCGTAACAAAAGAATGAATCTCATTGGTTCTTGCTGAAGCTCAAACATGCTGCGTAACAAAAGAATGAATCTCATTGGTTCTTGCTAGGGACCATTTGAAAGCACTTACCATATTTATCCCATGAATTATTCATTTGTTTCTTTTCCCTCAAGCATGCACATATGCCAAATATCTAGAGTCACATTCAGCTCACATATAAAAGCAAAGCAAAGCGTGAAATCACAGTCACAGACAAACGAAAATTAAAGTCTACCGACAATCGATCGGCTGCATATTCATGCTATAATAGTTTAATAACAGACTAAAGTGGGGGCATCTACAGCATTTTATTACAATCTGACATCCTGACGTCATGTTTCTGAAAGAACCACTGGTTACACTTTAACTTTTTACAGTGTAATTTTACATTTAAGTACTGAGTAATATTAATTAACAACATGTACTTACTATATTGTTAGGGTTAGGATTATGTTGGGTTTAGGGTTAGTTGCATGTACTCAATTTATGCATAATTTTCCGTTATTATTATGAAGTACATGTAACATTCAGTATGTAACAAGGACCCTGTAAAATTAAGTGTAACCGGATCTCTTATGCTCACACACATTAAAAAATAATCAATTAGTAAAAAAATTTAATATATATATTATTATCATTTAAATTATTATAAGTTTTAGGTTTCATTAGTTAACATTAGTTAACAACCTTAGTTAACATGAACTAAGAATGAAAAATACTTCTACTTTTTAATATTAATTTCAACATTTACTAATACACTATTAAAATCAAGTTGTATTTGTTAACATTAGTTAATACACTGTGACTAACATGAACAAACAATGAGCAGGATTTTTATTAACTAACATTAACAATGATTAATAAATACTGTAAATCATTGTTAGTTCATGTTAGTTAATGCATTAACTTGTTAACTAATGGACCTTAATGTTAAGTGTTACCATATATTTTAAGTGTAATTTATTCCTGTGATGTCACAGCTGAATTTTCTGCATCATTACTCCAGTGTTCAGTGTCACATGATCCTTCAGAAATTATTCTGGTGGAAACTGTGATTTCCAGGATATATTTTTCCCCCCAAAAAAGAAGATAATTTATTGGAAGCAGAAATCTGTAACAATTTAGTCTTCTTTACTGTCAATTTTTACTGTCAAATGGATCATTCTGTGCTGAATAAATGTAATAATTTCTCTAGAAAATAAATCTTTTGAACTGCAATGTAGGCTATATTCATTTTTTTTTTTAACATTTCAAGTTAACATTATGAACGAATATGAGTTTGCAAATGATTAATATTTAAATGAACACTATATTAATAAATGCTGTAAAATCGTTGTCCATAATTAGTTTTTTTTATCCCTAATATACTACTAACTATTAACGAATTTGAACCTTATTGTAAAGTGTTCATATTTCTTTTTTTTACGATTCAGTCATGAGAGAAAAAAAGATTCATCCCTTCCAAACAAGGGATGAAAAGTATAAATTACCCTTTCAGAAAATTCCCACTAACAGACATGAGCAACAAGCAACAGGACGTCTCATTTAAATTCAGCGGCAGTTTCTCGTTGATATACACACAGCGATAAAGGGACGGGTAATGGAAAGTGAGACACATGCATTAACGCTGAACTGATAACATTTTCAAGCACATTGAGAAATGCAAGGAGCAGTTTCCACCCCCTTCCCACCAAAAATCATCTAGTGGCACTACAAGCAGCTGTTTGTGAAAGGCTGGGGAGTTTGATTCTGCCTTCTCGCTGCACAGCTTGTGGCTCTACAGCAAAGTACTCAGCGTTTCCTTCCTGAGGGGAATATGAAGAAGTAATGGTCTCATCTTTCCCTTTTGTAACGGTTCCTCCGCAGATGTCTAATGATGTCTAATGAAAGCTGTGTCTCACAAAGGACAGTGGTTATACCATGAGATTGCTAAACGCACGTCTATTCACTGTCATAATAGAGTGGCGCAGGGATGACGTATTTTTGTAGGCCGAAACCTGGAAACGAGTTAGCATTAATAGCACTTTGTTCCATCGTCCTGAAGTCACGGGGGTATTATGGGTTTTTGGTTAAATGCTTGAAATAATGCTCTGTGGTGAACACAAGCTTAATATATTTTTACTTTTATTCTACGATCAAAAATACATCTCTTGTGAAGCTTTACTGCTAATGCTTTTACTGGTCTTGTAAATGGCGGTTTCTAACAAGTGGTTAAATAGAACTACAGAAGTTGCAGGGACATTAAACACCATCAGACCAAACAGGTAAAAAGGAAAACTAGTCCGCTTTCACAGCCTCGCGATCTTGCAAATTATTATAACTCAAACTTTTTTTCTTTTTTTTTTTAAGACTGAAAGAGTTGACGGAAGCTTAGATATGGCGACGTTGAAGTCATTTGATCTTGGTGTAGTTTGTTTATAGCCTGCGCTTCGCTTTTTACTTAATTTAATTTTTTTGTCAATTGTATTAATGCGTATATTCAAGTTGTAATTTGTGAAGATTGTGAAAGAATAAAAATAAAAATTGTTGAAAAACTGGGTTTTTGTCGAGGGAACCAGGGTGATGCTAACGGGTGGCCTACAACAATACGTCATACCTGCACCACTCTATAAATGCACAAAAATTTGTAAATTTAGGAATAGCTTTGTCTTTTATCAATGGTACGTACAAAGTTGTCCCTTAAAGTTAACGCCAGTAAAAAAAAAAAAATATATATATTGTTTCAATTAGCTATTACAACTTAAAATTTCGCAATAGAATAACTCTCCCAGATTTAATTTGCTGAGATAACTCAAAAGCAAAATAATGTCACTTAATATAACTTCACATTTTAAGTTGACTAAACTTAGAAATTTAGAATGTTTTTGCACTGCGGTGACAAAGTGTTCAATAGTCATACAATTATGCACTGAAAAAAATTGATTTACAGTATTTAAAGGAAGCGTATGTAAGATTGTGGCCAAAACTGGTACTGCGATCACTTTCAAATTACTGTAGAGCGGTGTATCCGATGAGAAAAAAGAGAGTTTCAGTGGCCTTTGTTCAGAAAGAGCCAAACACATTCCTTTGAAGATTATCCTATTGGCTACTGAAGAAATGGCATTAAATCACTCATAGTTCAAGGTGAGCAGTTCAGTGGGAGGTTCCTTAAGAAAATCCATCCAGCTGAATAATTGACGTGTCTGAAAACCATCCATGAATATGCAAGAAGGGAATCAAAGTGTCTCAACCTCTCTCTTCCACCGGGATTCCTCTGGGATTCAACAGCACATCTGGGTTGCAGAGGAAGAAACACTTATTGTAGAGCGCTGAAGACCTCTGCCTCACCATGAAGGGTATTACTGAAATAAAATCTAATCAAATATAATGTGCTAAGGCTGATAGCAAGATATCGAGGACTTCAGATGAAGCCAACTATGATTCAACATACACATCTGCTAAATGTTCTATATATTGTAATCATTATGATCACAGCTTGTAATAACTGCTTTAATGAGATCATTGTTTCTGCCTAAATGAATACATGATAGCTAACTCAATTACTTATTACGCATTATCTAAGAACTGTACATTTCTGGACATATGGACGTTACTTGGACACAGTCAACTCTGATAACAAATTACTCTAAATTGTAAAGTAGAAACATGCATTTTTTGTAAAGTTGCTTTGAAACGATATATATTGTGAAAAGCACTATACAAATAAATATAAATTGAATTGAATGTGAATATATGTGTGCCACTGCTTGTAATAAGCATGCAGCAGTTTTAACCAGCATGTTGACCTATTTGATTAGTTTAATATGCAAAAATATTTAAAAGCATGTCTTTAAAAGCAATTATAATCAAATTTTATTTTTTTTTTATAAATTTGTAAGACACATTAAATAAATTCAAAATGTAAAATCATCAATTACTGATGGCAATTTAGAATTCTTGTGTTTCCCTCACATTTGGATATGCGTGTCACAGTTGCAAAACTGATTCTCTCCGATTGTGTGACTTTAAATAAATTGAACATAATAATGTTTCATGCATACAAGAAGCTGTAAGTAATTAAAGTCCCTCTTTTGGACAGTTCATCTGTATGAGCAATTGCAAATTCGATGTAAATTTCAGACAGGCCTACAACAAGAATGGTCTAATCCCACACCTTTACGCACACAGTATGCTATAAGCTTGAATCAGGAAAGATTGGAATTATCAAACATGGAAGAGGGTTTAGATTATTAGTCCATGAAGAGGTTAATTTGCATAAACACACACAGAGACTCAGCTGCTTTACTTCACATGAATAAATGCACAATAAGTGGAGGTTTAGGAGTATTGGGTTTGTAACTATGAAACTTCATGCAAAATCCACCAACTGTGAATCATTAGTCTGATGTCTGGTATAAAATGTAATGCCCAACATTTTCTCAAATGTTGTTTTATTACAACTGATGCTCTCAAGTAAAATTACATGAAATATAAAATGGACAAATAATTTTTTTAGGTGTTTGAGTTTGCATGCATGAGACTTTGTAAAAAAAAAAAAAAAAAAAAAATTTTGGAAAAAACCCAAAACCCGGGGAATCTTGTGAATAACCCATAGACCGAGGAACGATCTTTGGGGGGAAAAAAGTATTTGAAGTTGATTTTTTAGTTTGGCTCGCGTCCCATTCGATTACATGGAGAGGGCAGGGTTTATGACCGATACTGCAGCCAGCCACCAGGGGGCGATAGAAATGCTTTGGCTGCACTTTTCAGGACATGTGCGGCACACAAGGTGGAACTTAAGTTTAAATAACTATTGCCAGGTTTATGTTCCGTTCCATAGATATCATATAATAAAGGCTAGATGTCTCGTCCGCGTTGCTGGCCAATGGAGGTCGACGTCCGCACAAGGCGGCCATCTTGCCACAGGGAGCTCGCTCACTCGGAACATTGTGTTTTAATGGTGCATGTACTTTTAAATAACCGTAACTTGCTCAATTTCTGCCCTTTTCAAACGATTTGGTTTGTTATAAACGTCAGAGATGTAGTTATGATACTGCATACATGTGAATAATTAAGAAAATCTGCAATTTCAACATGTTCCAGCGTTCAGAATTATAGCCACGTTAATAACGTTTGTAAGAAACCAAACCGTTTGTAAATCCGTCAAGATTTCAGCGAGATAAGAGGATTTGTGTTCGTGCTGATCACTCACCTTACTTCAGATACCACAGAGCTCGCCAGAAAGCTTCCCTGTGGCAAGATGGCCGCCGGCGATGCCGTTCGAGACTCCGCCTTAAGACGTCTAGCCTTATATGGATATCTATGTTCCGTTCTAGGTACTCTTATCTGTTTTGCTTCCTTAAGTTCCTGTTTACTTGCTCTGTTTACTTTCGGTTTCCTTGGTTACATATAAGTGTCACCTGTGTCTAGTTTGGTTTCCTTTGTTCTAACCCAGTATTTGTAGCCCTGTGTTTTAGTTGTTCTTTGTCGGTTCTCATTTAAGCATGTTTGCGTTATCCTTCCAGTGATATCCTGCGTGTGCCTTTTGGATTATTAATAAAGACTTGTAACTCCAAATTGTTTGTTACTCAAACGTCTATAGCATATATGAGGGCTGAACTACAATATTTATAGTAAAATAATATATATTGTTTAATAATTTCTTTATATATATTTTTTTTTTAATAAAATGCATAGATATATCACATTAATATTAACAATGAACAATATAATAATAATGATAATAATAATTAACACACTATGTATACAACTGCATAATAAGTGTTAAGTTCAGCCTTCACCTAAAGTTGATTCATAGATGCACACATGTATTTCATAAAGAGTAAAAGTAAATTACACTAGCTCACATGTGCAGGATATATGATGTTTCTAAGACACTCCTGCAGTATTTCACATGTGTGTGGCAATTATAGCAAATATTACCCCTGACAGCTCAGAAATTGAGGAACTGACCCTAGGGTACATATAATATTATCTACCATATTCCCTTTGGTGCCCCAGCATACATATATCTATTTCATTTCATAAGACATTAAAACATTGTCCTAAGAGAATGGTAATGGCCTTCCACGCTGTGCTCTTCTAACCCTGCAGCGAGAGGGCAGAACAGAGAACCACATTTTACTGTCTGTCAAGCACGTAATGAGCTGTCACATTGTCTGTGTGCTCATATGGCCCATTTCTTGACATTGCTTTGACTTTTCCAGATTTGTTTTAAAATGTAGATGGCTAAAAATGGAAACATTCAACAATTCAGGTGAGACTAAGCTGTGGATCACTCAAATTAGGTTGATAATGTTTTTTATGAGGTCAGTATGGACTTAATAACATGAGTAAGTATATCATTTGAGATAACATTTCTCTTTTAGATTAAAAAGTTACAATTGCATGTAAAAAAAAAGAAAAATCACAAATAAATAGCTTTAAAAATCCAAAAATAATTATTATGTATAAAAAACAAAATGAAGGGATGTTACATTAATAATAAATTGCTAATTAGCTATGATGAATAATTAACAAGCCATACCATGTTTTGACCGATTCCATATGTTAGCCTTAATTACTCATAACTATAATCCATTCATGGTTTAAAAACATGAAACATGTAATCAATAAAAAAAGCAACTGTAATCTGACTATGAGCATTTATGTAATCAGTTACTACCCAGCACTGCCTATTTACTCCTTAGAGTAATAGTTTATAGTACCTTACTACAGTATAAGGAACTAATATGCACCTTTTAGGGGAAGATATATAAGGTACAAAGTTGTCCAAGGGGACTGTCCCAAAGACAAGCTGATGTACCCTTAATGGAAAATTTGGCTACACTTTATTTTAAGGTGTCATTACTGAGTAATATTAATCAACATATAGGCTAATATTAATTCCTGGTACATGTGAGAAACTGCACACTTCAGTCACGGATGACATGAATCACACACACCAGCTCAGTCAGGGTGGTACAGCAGGGGGTCTTCAGGATCAGGGGAAGTTTATGAGGACCCCCTAATGAAAAGTTCTACACAGCACTATTAGAACATCCCATCAAGTCGGATTACTGGGACAGCAGAGACGTGCAGATGATCAGCTGAGTGTATGTGTGACACGTTTGGAATACAGCAAAAAGAAACATTTCTTGAACCGAATCAGCATATTAGAATGATTCCTGAAGGATCATGTGACACTGAAAACTGGAGTAATGATGCTGAAAATTCAGCTTTGCATCACTGGAATAAATTACGGTTTACAGTCTTCTTTTAAAAAAACATTTTTAAAAATCTTACCGACCCCGAACTTCTCAAAAATAGTGTATATCAATCCTCCAGAATGATATGCACATCAAAATAACTATGCTTTACTATAGACAATAAATGCAAAAACACCATTTAGAGACTCCATATGTATAACTATTTGTAAATCGCTGACTGTTGAGTTTCATGTCGGTGAAGTTGTTGACGTACAGTACACCTCTGCCAGCACTATTACTATTTCTATTTCACAAATAAATTCAGCCTGGGTGAGCAAGAAACAGCTGCACGTCTCTGCTGTCCTGAGTTCTGCTTCCATGCCAGGCTGTAACCTGATGGGACGCTCTAAATAGTGCCTGTGTAGAAACCTTTCCAACATTGATAATAATAAGAAACATTATAATTGTCTGAGCACCAAATCAGTATCATGCTGGAGTAATGATTATGAAAATTCATCTTTGCATCACAGAAATAAATTATACTTAAAGCATATATTCAAATAAAAAACAGTTATTTCAAATTGTAATAATATTTCACAATTGTTTTTTACTGTATTTTTGATCAAATGAATGCAGCCTTTGTAAGCATAAGATCATTGTTAAGGATCCCAGCCGCTCAAACAATAGCCTGTTCTACTGCTGTACCACATCTTTAGGGTCAATAAATCAATCGTGGATCTGCTTCCTTCAGGCCACTCATATCTTTATTGAGGACACAGCACGGCTGCCACACACAAACTATAAACTCGATGAGCACCTTCATCAGTATGCCACTGCTTAGCATACAAATGTTATTATTATTATTCAAAATTTAGTTTGCATATATTTATCCCTGCGCAATTTAGACAGAGCAGATTCAGTGTGCTATTAGAATAAATATAATGTATCATTATTATCAATTTTGTATTTGAATTGATTTTTGGTAATATTATTTAGGGACATATATTGATGAATTTGATGGAGAGATTTCTTTTCTATTGTCTTGTACACAGAAAAATGACACAAAAACACTCATATGTGACGACCTCACACACTTCTCGCCTTAGAGTTGCACTGTTTTAACTAATTGAATCTAAATTCTGTAGATAAAACTTTTTTTTCCGTCCTATGCCAATTCTGTCATGGTGACTGTCAAATTGTTTTGATCATACTGAACTCTAGTGGCCAGATATGGACAATACATTTTAATTTGCATTTCATTTTTACCTTTCCATAATGATTTTATCAAACTAAAAAATGTCAGTGGTGATCCACAGATTATTTAAGTGTATCATGAAACAACACACATTTATATTAGTTCAAACTTCAGTGGGCTTTTTCAGTGCATTTATTTGCATGGTAAAATGAATAGGGTAAAGTTATTTAAATAAGTACATAACTTTAAAGTCGGCATGAAACAGAACATCAAACTGAAACAGCTTCACGAACTTCTAGAAAATAATTAGGGTGGGGCCGGATTTTGTCCACCAGGAATTCATTGGATCATTGTGGTTTGCTATTGCTGTGATCTCACGTGAGTGACAGGTTGTCTCACCCTCACGACAGTAAACACGTCATCAAAGAAGAGGAGAGATTTTGTTGGAAGTGAGAGGAGAAGTTATTTTGATTAAAGATTACAAGGGAACATTCGTTTTAAATGATGTGCATGTATAAATCATAATAAGCAAAGCAATATTCCACAAAAAAATAAGAATTGTCCATTTTGATTTTCATGTGATTTCATGATTTCACCTGTTCACACCAAGAATGAAGACAATAATGCTAACAGCAATAACTATATAGTGTTTATGCCAATGTGCAAAGACGTTCTGTTATCATAAGTGCCACTGATGTTATGTCTCTGCCACTTTAAATGCTTGATCTCGTTAATGTTGGTGGATTCTGATTGGCCTTCAATGTTTTTGTCATTCATCAGCAAAAAAAAAAAAAAAACTGTTCTGAAAATGAATCCAGCGATTTTGGTCCTCTGTGGCGTTATTGTTATAGTTATGGTGTGGATTTCACTATTTCTTTTCAAAGATATATCTTAATCATAATCATGCTTGGTGTGAACAGGCCTTTAATCTTAGAGGTTATGGTTATCGTTCTTGTTGTGAATGGGCCTTAAATTCACCATGAAAAAAATGATTTTTTTATTTTTTTAATGGAATATTATTATAATGTTTATTATAAATGACTTATCCATGCATATTTCTTTTAATTAAATTCACATGCAATCGTAATCTTTAATCAAAATAACTTCCCCTCTTGCAGCGAAATCTCTTCTCTGATGACCTATTTACTGGCGTGAGGGCGGGACAACCTGTCAATCACGAGATCCACCAATAGCAAACCATGACCATCCAATCAATTCCTGATGGACAAAATCAAGTCCCGCCCTATATTTTTTTCTTGTTTGAGACGCCATTTCACTCGGATATACGTCACAATAAAACAAAAAACAACAACACAACTTCTGTTTCCTGCCTTGGCTATAATAACACATTGAACATTTCAATCATATTTACCCAGAGGAAAAGTTTTTTTATTGTATTCCCTTTTTATCCACAGTAATATCCTCCTGAGACCCAGAAGAAAAAAAAAAATATTTTGAATTTAGTTTTTTACATGTCATCTCATTGTTTAGAGCATAAGAAACAAATGGTAAAAAAAAAAAAAAAAACATTTTTGAAAATGATATTTTATTCATATGTTATGCTATGTCCTCTGTTGTGGACACCAGGACTCAGTTGTTTAAAAAATATAATGACATGAAATTATATGTATAGGCAAAAACAATGGGAATTTTTTTTCAATCACCAATAAATGTTGGGGTTTCAGGATTTATTTTAACTAAAATTTGTATAAAGATGATTCTCAACTATGTTATGAAGATATAACGGAATAACTGATACACCATTTTACTTTATGCAATTCATTGGTTTCATCAGGTCCCTTTCCACAGGTGTATAAAATCAA
Source organism: Leuciscus waleckii (assembly GCA_900092035.1). NCBI lineage: Eukaryota > Metazoa > Chordata > Actinopteri > Cypriniformes > Leuciscidae > Leuciscus > Leuciscus waleckii. The sequence continues at coordinate 12,585 of FLSR01001249.1, forward strand.
GCACCTAGATTATGAATGCAGACTGCATTGTGCTTGATTAATACACCTGTGGAAAGGGACCTGGTGAAATCCATGAATATGTGGGTAAAATGGCCATAAATTAATATTCCCATTTAATGCAATGTATCTATACACTGTATCTAATTTGCACATTAATGTGTTCTTGGAGCAACATTTAATGAAAAAAAGAAGTGTAATAATTGAAGTAATAATTAGCATCATTTTAATAATAATATCTAATATTTCATAGGAATATTGATGTATAACTTATTTCCATATTCACTTGTTGTGTCTCCCAAAATGCCTGATAAAGACGATTTAAGTCCTGATGTCCTCTACAGTGGACATGTATGAAATCAATGCCCTGTTCTGTCACAGAAAGTCATTTTTTGATTTGAAACCCCATAACGTTTTCCTAAGATGTTGGTTTATGAAATACAATTTGAAAAGTAGTATGTCTTAAACTATTATTACAATATATTATCATATTTCCATAAGAGTGCTACATTTGATCACTAAATTAATGTCAGACATTTTTAAAGACCAAGGATGGTGAAACCTCCAAACATTTGGTATCTCTGAAAAGTCCTGAATGTGCTCTTTACAGGACACCCATGTGACATATATGGTGTCAGAGAAATTCACTAAAATATAGCCTAATGTCCACTACAGTGGACAAAAGTCTATTCCTGGGTCCCAGGAGGATATTAAAGTAGGCTTACTATAGCAAGCTATAACAAAAAATATGATGCTATTTTAGATTTAATTAGTAGAATACACAAACATTATATAGGCTATAGGCCTGTGACTTTTGATTCAGAACTCTAATACAGTTTATATACAAAAACCTACCAGGTGTTTTCACATAAAAGTAAAAGCAATTGTTTTCTAAGCCTCAATAGCCTACTCGCACCACCTTGTGGTCTTAAACAGGTAAATTTCTGAACAAGTAAACAAAATGACAGCACAAATCTTGACAGTTCCGTTTAAGCAAAGTATGTAAATTCCAGTTATCGTCATTCATCTCTTTTATATCAATCAAGCCAACGGTCATGCAATAGGATATTTGATGTTGTGTTTGTTTTGAGACTTTTCAATTCATGAAACTCACCAGCGGGAACGTCAGCGTCACGGGAGCGAGCACGTCTAAGCTCCGCCTTCTCCTCAACTTTGTTGTCTCTGCGGACGCGCGCCAGATCGGATCACTCGACTCGCAGCATCTTTCTGAAGGACATGACTAGACTAAACGGACAGAGAATGGATGCAAACGTCGTGGTTCTCGGCACAGACAATGTTGGAAAATCTGGTAAGTTTTTATTATTATTATATACTATAATATACATCCATAAAATGCATTTAATTTACTTTAGTCATCTTTTGTAACTTTTTTAACATCTTGGCATGTAAGCAAATGCTCATACAAGTTTGTTTTGTAGCACTTATCGTCCGATTCCTGACTCGTAGATTCATCGGGGAATATGGGGATATTGGTATGTTGCCCTATTCACTAATACATTATACCTTTAATATTTTTTACATTTTTACTAACTTATATGCTTTCTCTACAGAGTCCCTTTACACTCACAATGTCGTTGTGGATGGACGAGAGCAAACTCTGAATATATGGGATGCACCATATTCACAGGTGATTCAGTGTTTCAGAAACTGTTGTAAACATTCAAGTTAACGTTTTTGTCAACTATTTAATCTTTTCAGATATCCCCAGTGAAGAAAACAGCCTAAACCTCTAAGATGACGCTGGCCTAGTTTGGTCCGGACCAAAAAATAAATAAATTTAGTCCTGGTCTGCTTAGCGCTCACATTGGCATTTTAACACCGAAACTAAAGATACAGAACCTAAAGGCATTGGGATATTCACAACCTGATTGGTCGGCTTTTATTACTTATATTTCATGACGGAACTTACCGAACATCCAAAACAATGTGTGCTGGGTTAATGCGTTCGTTGTATTGCGTAGCCTACATATGATGGTATTTAACCAGCTGAGAACTTGTCAAGGGTGTAGGCATCAGAACCGAATCTCCTCGCAGCAGATCTTCATTTGTGTGTGTGTGTGATGGAGGGATTCCAGCCTGCAGTTTTGACTCCTTTACACATTTTATAAGCTCTTTACAAGTTCTTAGCATGGTGAAAATACCATCATATGTAGGCTACACGCATACAAGAAGCGCATTTAGCCCAGCATACAGCATTGTTTTGGATGTTTGGTAAGTTCCATCTCAAAATAGGTGATCTATCAGGTTGTGAACGCATCCCTTTGACTTTAGGTTCTGTATCTTTAGGTTCGGTGATAAAAACGCCAATCTGAATGCTAAGCGGGCCAGGACTAAATTTATTTATTTCTCTGTCCGGAGCAAATTAACCAAGCGAACCGAACTACAAGTGTGAACACACTCTTAGAAGTAGTTAGGATCTTGTCAGGCTAGGTAAACCATTTTAAACCAGCTAAGACCATCAATTCAGATTAGGCTGGTATCAACTGTTATCTACTGTTAGTCAATAAAAAATCATAAATAAACCATCTGAAATGTTGAATAAATATGCGGTGGTTGTCTTCTCATCAGGACCTGTCCTTCGAGTCCTTGATGTGTGAGAAAAGAGTCCAGTGGGCAGATGGCTTTGTGCTGATCTACAGCATCTGTGACCGAGCCAGTTTCAACGCAGTCTCCAGACTCATCCAAACAATCAAAAGCGCTAAGGACTTTCTGGGCTTTGAGAAGATGCCCATAGTTATTGTGGGAAACAAGAGAGACCTGCACCATCGCCGTACGGTCCTCAGCGAGGAGGGCAGGCTGCTGGCGCTCTCTGCCAACTGTCAGTTTTATGAGGTCTCGGCTGCTGAAAACTACCACAGCGTCCTCATGGTTTTCCACGGGCTGGTGGATCGCATCAGGGAGTCCAGGGTGTCTGTGAAAAAGTTAGCAGGCATCAAGGGCATTGTGAAGAGCATGTCTGAGTGTTCGCCCGCAAGGAACGGATTCATTGTGAAGCTGGTGAGAGCTCTGGAAATAAAGCTTACTATATGTGGTCTGATATGACCTATTTCAAACCATCGAGAGGGACGAACTATTGCTGTGGCTCCTATGAGAGTCCAGGATCTCTTACATGACTACAGATGGACTTTCCACAATGAGATTGTCTTAGTTTGTCTGCTAAAGTGATGGCATCCTTTGAGAATGTGTTGAAGGTGGAGAGTTCTCAATACAATGCTTAAGATGCTATGTGGTAGCAGATTATAGCAATCAAAAGTGGAGTTAATATTCCATAGTATGATCTCATTTGCTTACTTTAAGCAGGAAAGATTTCAGTGCTTCGGCAAATAATCATGACGAGTGTTGGCAACAGGTAAAAACACTCTGGTGATGACGGCCGTGGGAGTCATTGATGATTCAATGCTGTGTTCTAAAAATATAAGCAGACGCAAGACGACGATGTCTTCTGCTACATTTATCAAATACAAAAGTCTCCCACAGTATCATACCGAGGAGTTGTCGTCAACTCAAGGCCGTCTTGATTGTGTCTATGTGCATTCAGATAACAGCACAATGTGTTTTTTCCCAGCTTCTTTTCTGAGGCTGGTCAAGTGCTTTATGAAGAACAGACCACACTGTGTAAGTGTACTACAAAATATAATAACTCACATAAAGACTTGAATGCCAATTCACAGAGCAATCATCAGCATATGAATATGCTGTTTTTGTATTGAATACATTGTTACACCAAAATCATGCATTCGATTTCGAAGTATGTTAACTTCAGTTGATGAAAGATTGCCAATAGAAATCTGAAGTGAAACAAATGGAGTGAATACATGGTGTGCAGCTGACAGATAAATGTGTATTTATTTGTCATATAATTATAGACCACTTAGACATTACAAGTATGCATGTAAACATTTTGATCTGCTCTTTCATTCTGATATAATGACTAAAGAGGATTAGCTCAGCAAATGTTGTAATTATTCCTGTTATTCATATAAAATATGGAAAGATTAGGCTCAAAACAGTCACAGGCTATTTTCTTCAATTATTATGCTGTATGTGTTGCATAAATCATCTAAAAGAACTGAATAACCTTTGCTGTAATGGTTTGCTGTAACTGTTATTACATAAAAAACTTTGTTTTTCATCGAGCACATTGTCCACTCAAAAACTTAATAGAGGCAGTAACATGGCAACAACAACAAAAAATGTATTATGACGTAAACAATTTATACTGGTACTTAATGAGTCACAACTGTGCAGTTTTTGTTTAATGAACCTGTTATGTAATGATAAAATCTCATTCCTCACATCTTGGTTTTGCAAGGGAATCTTTTGGAAAAAGTGTTTGATCACCAATTGCTGTGACTGTTGATACAATAAAATATTGTAAATTAGTCAGGATTTGCCCTGTGTCATTAATGATATTTGCACCATCTCTACAATCACAGTTAGTATTATATAATCAGTGACAAATAACGCAAGACATTTGTATATTCCTTCCAACACACATTTTATTATTACTAAAGATATTTTTCTTAGCTACACTATAGCTAAAAGTTTGAGGTCAGGAAGATTTTTTGTTATTGAAAAATCAATATTTGAATTTAGCAAGGATGCATTAAAATGATTAAAAAAAAGTTACAGTAAAGGCTTATGTAATGTTTTAAAATATTGTCATTTTAAAATAAACGCTATTCTATTGAACGTCATTTAAAGACTCCTGAACAAAAGCACGATTTCTACAGAAATATTAAGCAGAACAACTGTTTTCAACATTGATAATAAAAAAAAGTTTTATGAGCAAATCAGCATATTAGATCATAATATAGTAAAATCTTACAGACCGCAAACTTTTAAACAATAGTACTGTATATTAGTTCTCCAGAATTATTTATGTGCACAACACAATAAATTTGCTTTATTATAGAAAAGAAATGCAAAAACAGTTCAGAGCCTCCATGTATAACTAGGTCACTGACTTGAGACTTTAAAAATAATCACTCCATTCTCACTGGCGTTCCTGCCGTTCGGACTGTGTGAGTGTTAGAAGAGGAGGAGGAGATCTTGGTGTAATCTGTCAGACTCTTCCTAGAGGATCAGTGGTTGGAGGATTTCTTGTTGCTACCCCCAAGAACTACTTTCTGCTGCATAGGAATCTGCTTTATTAACTTCTTCTTCAGCTGACGGGTTTCCTCCGATATCTCTTTGGGCTCTTTAGTCTTAAGAGGTGGCATTTCAGAGTTGTCACTGGGACTGTGCATGTGGTCTCCTAAATTGGACTCCAGCACCAGGGAGCCACTCAGACATTCTTCTGCTCCATCTTTCCCAGCCAGTTGGGAACCTCCTGGCTTGGAGGATCGCCTAGGAATCTGTTATGAAAGAAAACAAAAGCCATTCTTTAGTTTTCCACATGATCTCAAAGGTAGCAGAGATTGTGGAATTTGGCAGTCAAGTACTGTTCATTCACATGAACGCATGAGTAGTAAAAAATATGCAAATGTCCTAGAGCTGTATAGCTGAAATGAAAAACATCAAGTATTCTTTGTCAGACATTAATGATAATGAAAGCCAAAGAGTGCTACTTCACAATGAGGACTTGTATGTGGAATATTGTGGAATAATAGCTTTGTTTTCAATGGCTAGGCCTAAATCTTGGCATGTCTCCTTTACTAGTTTCAAACACAAAATCATTTTTGACTATAACACTGTAAACCTAGTATTTGGGGAATAACGATTCTCTAAAATACAAAAAGTCCCTGAAAATACCATCAGGAAGGAACAAGTCACACAACATCTCCCCATATGTGGACTGACAGCCAGCTGCTATAGGGCAGAGTAACTTTGGTGCCAGACCTATTGGAGTCTCCTCCTTTTGTCTAGCTATTTTATGGGATCCCAAACAGTCCCAGGCCAGGGGTTAATTAGGGAGAGATGGGTCTGTCTGTGGCCAATTACAACTCTTTGTCACGTTCCTTGACCTCCATTGCCTCCAAAGTCTAAGTGACTAAGCTCTGAGCCCCAGTGAAGGCTTAAGTCCACCTCATTAAAGGAATGTTCACCCAAAAATGAAACTTCTGTCATTATTTATTCACCTTCAAGTTGTTCCAAACCTGTAGGACTTTCTTCTTCTTTCTACTTGTGTAAAGAGATATTGGAAAACATTATAACAAAAGAAAACACAGCCAAATATAAACAAAAAGAAAATGCAAAAAGAAAAAGGCAAAGACAAGGCAAAGTATTATGGCACAGGGGCCTAATTGGCAAGGTTCTGGTAAAGAATTTGGAACAGCAAAGGCCAAAGAAAGTTTTTGTGAAATTTTCTGTAGCCAGGCAGAGAAGAGCACCTTATCTACTGCTAAGAACGTGAAGTAACGTGTGGCCTCGGCGCTCTTCGCTCTTAACACTGTGGTGCTATCAGAAATCTTCCACTCCAGACTTTCCACTCAGTTAAACTCACCCAGATCCTTATAAAACACGCAGACGCAAGCGTCAACGTATCTCTCCCTCTCACTTCTACAGATAAGCTCATGAACAAAAACAACAACAAAAAAAACTCTCAGACAAAACAACCCAGATCTCTATAGAATGATAAGATCATCTGTGAGACGTGACTCACTTCTCAGTCTACACACATTTTTAAAACAACATAATGTGTAACAAAGATACCAAGGCAATAAAGTGTTCCCAAAACTCTCTAAATGTGTTTTAATACAACGCTAAAGCAAAATCAGTGCATTTTGCGAGTTAATTGCTGGGGAAAGGATTAATAAACCTGAATTTTTGTTTTGTTTCGTAAATTTTAGGTTTCAGGTAAGTGATAAGGGATATTAATTACTCATTCTCATGTCGTTCCACACCTGTAAGACCTTCGTTCATCTTTGGAACACATATTAAGATATTTTTGATGAAATCCAAGAGCTTTCAGTCCCTCCATCAGACCTCCAAGGTCTAGACGATAAGAAAGATAAGGTCATCCATGTGCCTCCAGTGGTTTAAACTCAATTTTAGGAAGCACCGCAAGTGCTTTTCTCGCACAAAAAAACATAATTTACCACTTATTTATGAAAAAATTGACTGCAATCCAGTAGGGGAGCACAACAACGCATGCGTGTTGTGTTGACTCGAGATTGGAAATTGTTCTGTGAACACGTTTTGGATAATATTATTTTGTAAATATAGAGGTGCATTATGTTTTTTTTAAACAAAGCACTTGTTTTTGCACCTCTCTGTGCGGGCCTCGAACCCGGGTCTCCGACATGGGAGGCGGCGCGCCCTAACAAAGAGGCTAAAGACCACAGTCACTACTGCACCTCTTGAGATCGGGGGAGTGAGGTTTACTCGCACAACTCTCACTAGCTGGCCTCCGCTACACATGCTATAGAAAATGACAACATCAGAACGCCTGGCCAATGAAAACATAAACCAGGCACTCAAGACAAGAGCACACACAAGACAAGAGCGCACAGCGAGTGAATGAACACTCAATCCGTGCCTCGCAACAAGAGACAAAACATGGAGCATGAATGTCCGAACCCCAACACTGAACCGAACCCGAGCTAGATAGAAGTGTCAGGATCTGAACATCAGCGTATCATACAGACAAAAGAGCACACGGTTCAAGCTAACTCTGAACCTCAAGCTCACAACGACAATACAGTTGAGTGTCAGGGTTCTGTTACCAATCTAAGAATAAACCAGACTGAAGTGATAGAATCCTGACATTATGCAGCTGCACTTTGCTTGTGTGCAATTCGTTGTGTGAAAGACGTCATCTTCCAGCTGCTTTCTGGGTATTGTGATGTAATCATCAACACCTCTGTGCCCAGTCCTTTCACTTCACATGTTTGTGCAAACGGTCTGTGGCTAATTACAATATCAGACCTTGTTTCCCAGAAGCAACCAGTAGGGTTTGTACTGGTGGACATCTTCCAACAAGACTCGCCTGCTGTTTTTCAAGGAATCCCAGACCAATATGGCAAGAAGAGTGATGGGGAACTTTGAATGATTCATTATGTTTCTCTCTGATCTCATCTGGTATACACATTGTCACATATTTTGTCAGTGCGAGTTGCTTTTGTTAAAACAGATCAAAAATGATTTTAGTCAGTGACTAGCCTTAAACCTTGTAGGGATTAGAGTCTTTGTATAATATATTTTGCAGTGACACAAAGCCAAGTGTCAAATTGTGCAATTATTCAAAATATGAATGATAAAGAATGAGAATTTTTTTATGGCTGAATTAATTTTAACATTTCAGTTTGACCTGCATAAGAGCAGTTACATAAACATAAAAAAATACTTAATTATCGTCAAAATAAAATCTAAAATAAAATCAATTCTGCTTAAGCTCAGAGAAGCTTGACACTAAAATCAAATTCGTTCTATTAATTCTATATTCTTTTTATTTGTATTATTTTCTTAATGAGGATTTTTTTTTTTGCATAAGAAAGTCTCTTATGCGCACCAATGCTGAATTTATTTGATTAGAAGTACAGTAAAAACAGTTATATTATGAAATATTATTACAATTTTAAATACCTGTTTGATATTTTAATATTTTATAAAATGTAATTTATTCCTGTGATGCAAAGCTGAATTTTCAGCATCATTACCCCAGTCTTCAGTGTCGCATGATCCTTAAAAAATCATTTTAATAAGCTGTTTTGGTCAAGAAACTTTTATTATTGTTATCAATGTTAAAAATTGTTGAGCCGCTGTTAATATTTCAATGAAAGCATAAGCATAAACTTGACTAATGGTTAGGCTGAGGACAGTTAGACAATGCCAGAACGTCATTCATACACCCCGATTCCCTGAATAACATCCGTCCACGTTTAACAAGTCACCAAAAGAACATCCAAGAACGCACTGATTTGTCATGATTTAAATTATGTGTCTCCATGTCAACTGACTTCTCGGATATGTGGTTGTCTGGCATTGTCATTCCCAACATGTTTGCCACTGACTCTCTTTGTGCATAGAAGAAAAAGAAAAACCAAATAACTGATGAATGGATAACATTGAAGATAACCATCAACAAAAGAGATTAGCTTGTTATAAAAGCAAAAACATTTTGAATATTGCTATTTACCAGACCCAGAAAGTCTCATTTTAAAGTAATAAGTCATTATGAAAGTCAGTATACAAATTTCACAGTGTGCCCTCATGATAATATAAATACCATTGAGGGCACACTGAGACAATCTTACATTGATTTTCACATGAAGACTTTGTCAAGCTTTGCGGGTTTCTGGAATGTGTGAACTATAAAACGCTCTGCGCTTAAAGGTTGTATCAGCGATTTCAGGCCCAAAAAAGGCCCAAACATAAATGATAACATTCATCTAATCTTTCCTAACGATCCGCTAGCTGCCCGCCCCATAAGCATGCCGTCAAAAAACGCGTCTCTGTAGGCAGCCTAGGTTCTGAGATCTGCTCACAAAAACAATTGGTTTCACCAACCACTCAAAACCAAAACAAATAGTGTTCCAACCAATCACCGACAGGGGGAGGGTGTTGTGAGGTTTTGCCCTCGTGACTCCGACTTCGTGTGCAGCCGTGCATGAGCGCAAAACCTCACAACACCCTCCCGGTGATCTAGCGGATCGTTAGGAAAGATTAGATGAATGTGATCATTTATGTTTGGGCCTGAAATCGCTGATACAACCTTTAAGTGGACCCTCTTGCTAAAAAAAAATGACATAAAGAATTAAGTTAACTGTTCAAAAATTCCAGTAATCCAATATCCCTGTGCCATTCCTGAGATCTCCAGTGGAGCCTAAAAAGGCCAGTGGCCGATCTGATTTCTAAACATTTCTAAACATGCATGGCCCTTACACTTGTTATGCAATGCATAACTTTTTTTGTTGTTGTTTTTTTGTTATTGCACCAAATTAAAACTTCAGTATCTCATAGTAACTACAAATGCTCATAATATACAAACACTAGTGTTTTAAAAAAATTATATATA